>JAVQJL010036791.1:0-48293 GCA_036024295.1 Nannoperca obscura
TCCTCTCACACTAACAAGCCCTCCTTCTTGTGCCAGGACAGCGATGTCTGCCCATTCCCAGGGTTAGATCATGTTAGACCAACTGACAACTTTCCGTCCAATCAGCTGCTGGCAAATCAGGTAACACACACACACACACTCACACACACACACACACACACACACACAGCCTTTTCTTGTGGACACAGCAGTATATATAAACACAGACACTCAGCACACGTGCACGGTGGAGATGTGTTGTACTCTCATACAGGAGTTGATTATAATGTTGTTGCACGCTGCAGCTCGTTATGTCGTCGTCACGTTTGAAGACACTGGATAGAAAACTGGTTCTGCTCCCTGTGACTCTAAAAACATTGACATCGCTGTTGGTCTTCAAAAACACATGGCCGCCTTTAGAAAATCCCATTTTCTGTACTTTCCCTTCACCCACCCCCTTTTCCCCCCATCTTTTGCCACCCCCCTACCAAACTCAAGGTTTAACTGTGGTTTGACTGGACATGTTCCAGGGGGGCAGAGCAGCTTCTTTTCCACTTCTGCTTCTGATATGATTCATGTATAGAAAGTATAGGAAGGACCTAGTTTCCATATGATGGGAGCCATGTGAGGCCTTTACAGATCGGACATGAGAAAAGAGCGACAGAGGTGAACCTCCATTCTCCAGTTCATATTACATCTTTAACCATCTGTTTCCTGGTAACAGGAAGATTATACAATTGTTTCTGGAGCCTTTTATTTACCCAATCTGAGCAGTTTAGCACAGGAATGGGAATCATTTTTGGATTATCAGACCTTATTTGGGAGTAAAGGCTCGTGCATGGGCTCCATTACTCTGCAAAGACTGCAGCGTTTAACAAACACATACTAAAGAGATACTGGACTCTTACTCAGTTTCAGGGCATTAAAGACCAGATTGTTGGCTGTTTCTGACAGTGGAGGAGGGATTTTGTCAGCTGTGTTTTCTTCTAATTCATCTCAGCATAATTATGGAGGTTGTTGGACTGATACAAGTATCGTTAGGCTAAAACCAAACATCTTTTTCCTGGTTGATTAAGTTTCTTCAGCCATGGTGGCTTTCTTAAATGCTTTTTTTCTAGAGCTGAAAACATTTGTTTGTTGCTATTTTTATAATCGAGTAAATGGTCATTTCTTAAGATGGCAAGCATTTACTGGTATTTCCTGCTGTTCTGATCTTTCAGGTTTGGATAAAACACCACTTTTGAAGATGTCATTGTGGGCTCTGAAAACTTGTGATGGACCTTTTTTCACTATTTTCTGACAATTTATTGACCAAACAATTGACTATTTGCACGAGAAAATAATTATTAGATAAGTGTATAATGAAAATAATCACAAGTTGCAGCTCCATTTCTGTCCTTGTAATATTGTTTGTCTTTAGAAAAAAGATAAAAGATAAAAAATGTATAACTTTGTCTTCTATCAGAAAAAAATGTATATAAATGTTAAAAGACTACTGTGTTTTATTAGCCAGAGATATCACTTAACAAAAACCGATATGGAAATGTAGAATACAGAAATGCAGCAGACTGCCGTCAACACGCTGCGAGGAAGTAACGAGCGTTTAGCAGCACTTATATCAGTTACCAGATAGAGCTTCACTCCCCTCAAATCATATGAACAGCATTTATCAGCACTTTATAGCCATGTTGACTGAGCAAACAAAGTGATAGCACACAGCACCAGCTGTCGGCACACACACACACACACACACACACACACACACACACACACACACACACACACACACACTACAGCTGTAGCCACATCCTAATGAGCATTCCAACGTGGGAATGCAAATATCCTGTTTTCACGTATCAAGCTGTTAAACCAAGGTCGTGTGTGTGTCCGTGTGGTGGATCTGCATCAGACAGCATGATGTATAGCAGCCGACTCCTCTCCTGTTCCCTGTGAACTCTTTTGTTGCCACTTTCAGTCTCTTTCAGCTCCTCTGCTTCCTTTATGTGACGTTTGAGACGCTCTGCTACCACACTGTAGTATTTGCTACCTCATTTGTTGTGCTAGAAATGTTGGTCTCAGGGGGCCTTTAAATGTTTGTAACATGGGGAGTTGTTCAAAGATTACTTCAAACTACAGCAAAGACGGTGAACCAAAAGGTGACAAATGGGGCTGAAACTCACAACAGCTGCAAAAGCTTTACACAAAACCCACAAAGGAACCGGGAACCTGACGTTTAGAGCACACGTAGATCAAAAGTGGAGGTTTTTGTCTCATCTCCACCCACCAGCACCTCTAAAGCTCACCGATGAAACACGTTATAAATCATTTACAGCTGGTAATGAAAGCATTTAGAGAATGAAATCAACACTATGACAGAAGCTATTTGGAAACTGTGGCAGGTATGTGAAATGTGTGAAATATATTACTGTTTTTAAAAAAGGAGCCACAGAATGATTTAAAGGGGGATTTTATAAATGCATTTCAGTTTACTCTTCACAAGCAGTTTTTCTGCTTGTGAATTAAAAGTCAGAATGTGTTGAATATCTTGGTCTGAAGATATTCTGACCATTATTTTTAAAATCTGTCTCTAAACTCTTTTCTATCTTTATGTCGTCTTTCATGCATCATCAATGTCCCCCTTCACTTTTGTCTCTTTTAACTCTCATGCCCTCTCTCTCTCTTTCCTGTGATCCCGGCCTTCCTTTTCATCCTCATCCAAACGACCTGGCCATGAAAACACTGAGCGTGCATGCAAGTCTCCCAACATGTGTGTGTGTGTGTGTGTGTGTGTGTGAGTGTGTGTTTCTGTGCACAGAACCTGGCCATCAAAGCATATACGTGTAAGAGAGCGGGGGGTTTTGCAGGAAATTGAATCAGGAAGGTTCATTTTATCGGTTTAAAAATAGCATGTATCATCTCTGATCATGAAGTTTTACTAAGAACAACACAGAGTTTGTTCTTGACTGGGGAATAAAAAGGGCCACAATTTGTCTGTGTGCGCCAGCCAACATGTCTGTTATTCAGAAATGTCACGAGATTACTCACTTGACGTCATTTTGGCCTTGTCATCCTCGCTGAAGAAGCAAGGCCAAATATGTTCACTTCTTCTTCAATCGAGCGCATGTGTGTTTACATGAACGTGCACATTCAATCCTCTTGTCTTCTCACTCTCTTCTTCTTTGTGTGTGTGTTGCACTCACATAAACACCTTGTATAATGTACCCAAGGCCCATTCAGATGCACAGAGCACAAACACACACATGCACTGCCAAACAACCTGCTTGAGTCATTCCTGAAAAATTTACCCCCCACCCCCTCGAGCCCTTATACAGACTGTAACTTGATTCTCCGATGTGGACTTGAACCATAACACACAGAGACCGCAGGGGGGCGGGAGGTGAAAAGGCAGAGAGAGAGAGAGAAGGTATGATGGAAAGAGAGCGAGAGTGAGAATTGTGTATTTTGGCCGCAGAGTCTGGTGTGGGAGGTTTATATTAGTTGCTTCGAATTAAATCTAAATATTTGCAGTGCAGGATTAGATTTTTACTCTAAATTGGTCGCTGATGTTGAACATGAGTGAAGTGTATGTCTTTATGTTTTTGTGTGGACGAGAGGTTAAAGTTCAAATTCCTCTCTCTCACACACACACACACACACTTTGGTCCACCTTTGCCCACTCAATGGCACCAAACCCCCTGTAATGCACCCCCCGCACACACATTTGGCCACATATTTCTTTTTAGGGTATCCATTGATTCTCTGACTGACCTTCACCTTCACCAATAAAACCTGAGCCAGTGGGAAACGGGGGGATAAATACACAGCCGATTTATGTGCAAATGGAGCAACTGAGCTATACTGAGCTATACTGTGCTATACTGCGCTATAGGAGGTTGCGTCAGACATGTCTTGGCAACGGCAGCTGAGGCCACACAGGGAGGCTGGACTGTGTGTGAATGGCTGAGAGTGGATGATATCAAAAGGCTGCTCACACTGTCCAGCAGGTTTCTTAGCCTGTGTGCAATCAGCCGATGGTCAGTGTCGGGTGCTTTACTGTAGCAGGGAGCTTTTAGCAGCCACACGTTCCCGTGACTGGATGTTGCGTCAAGCGGACTCAGTGGCCAACTGGGACGAGTTCTCAGCCCAGTTTTTAATCTCAAGTTTGATATCCAGCGAGCAAGCCAGAGGAAAACACGTAGGCATCAGCCAAAAAGCTCTAAAATCCAAGCAGTATGTGGGCTAGTGGCTTATCATGTAACTGTAATGACCCAGGTTCGATTCTGGCTGCAGGACCTTTTTCTGCATGTCATACTCCAACTCTCTCCTCAAGTTTCCTGTCTGGCCTTGTTTCTTAGTCACTATCTTATAACAAATGACACAAAAAGATTTGTTTCTGAACATAATCAACGCGTATACAGACTTTTAAAATGTTTCAAATATCAAAATGTGTTTTGTCTTGATTTGAGAGTTAAATGTAGAGATAGAGAGAAAAGGAGGGTGACATGCAACAAATGGGCCCAGCCGGAATCAAACCTGCGGGATAAACTCAAACAACAGAGTCAAATTCACTATGTGCACCTGTAGCTGTGGCTGCAAATAGCCATAATTATTATCAATTAATCTTTTCTTGATTAGTCGATTAATCGTTTTGTCTATAAAATGTCAAAAAATAAGGTTTTGATCTGGTCATCACGCAGACAAAACCGCACACTTAACTCTCACACACACACACACACTGCCAGAAAAGACCACACACACACATTTCTACACACACCCTAACAAACATCCACATTAAGCACAGACTTCTTCTGCGTGAGTCAGACCACACACACACACACACACACACACACACGCACACCGGGAGTATTGTTGCTAATAAGGATGAGTCACAGCCTATTAGTGAACTCAAACAATAATAAAGTGGACCAGTGAAGTGAAAAGAATGGAATGCCAATCACACACACACACACACACACACAAACACAGATAACACAGACAACACAGGAAACCCCCCAAAATATCACACAAAAGGCATGAGAACCTAAATGTGCACTCATACAAGCAGTGCACACTGAACACACACATCACATGCTGTAACTGTTAAACCATAAAACATCGTTCTGCAGATAAAAGACGCAACGTCACAAACATGACGAGTCGCTGGAAGTGCAACTGAAAGACAGAAGACATCTTAAGAAACACATTAAAGCACGTCCTGCACACTTGATCAGTTATTTAATTTACAAAGAACTTAACTGATGTGGTGTATAGCTTATAAAATGTACCTTGGATAACCAGTGAGCTATAAATACAACACATACGTTTCATTTGAACCCGCTGGAGAGAAGCTACCTGATACTAAAAAACTGAAAAGCACCAAATTGGTTCAAATTAAAGTTCTCAGAAAGTCTTGACTGTGAAGGCACCACAGACTCCTGCTGACTCTTGGTCACTTTACTCATTCACTTCACTACCTGATGAAAACATAATTTACTTATTAGATAACAGACAAGAGAAGAGGTCGTAAAAGAGAAGAGTTACGTTGGGCGTCAACTAATGACTCTTTACCAATACCAATCACAACTTCCTGAAGCCCAAAGTGACATATTCAAATGTCCAAAAGCCACAGATATTCTGATTATTATCACATCAAACTGAGAAAATCTGTAAATTCTCACAATTGAGAAGCTGGAACCAGAAAATGTTTAGCTTTTTGTTTTGCTTGAAAAAACAACTCAAACAAGTATTCGACTGTCAGAAAAGTTGCTGATTATTTTTTTCTGTTGGTCGACAAATCAATGAATCCACTCATGCACAGTCCATCCACATGTAGAGTGAATGAGTGGTTTGTAGAAAGTGCCTCAGCCGGCAGCAGTGGACACAAACTCAGCGGGAGCCCAGAGGCGTCTGCATTTACATGTGTTTGTTTGTGTTTGAATGCCGCAGCGCTGAGGCCACACTGGAGCGTTCCTCTTTGTGGCCCGTTCATTGTTTCCAAGAATCTTTTGTCTTTAACCGAGCTGGCATGGGGTGTAACTCCACTGCAATTCAAAGAAGGGCCTTTATCCAGATTAAAAATAGCTGGCCTTCGCATGAGAACCGGGGAATTCCCCACATGCAAGATACTCTGTGTTTTTCATTTGGTCTCTGTTTAATATCATCTCTAAACTGCTCCGTGTGTCGGCTCCTGCCACCGCCGACGTGTCCGACAAGAAACACCATTAACAATTTGCTTTATAACCCATGAATAAATCTGTAAATTCACTCATCATCCAGACAACAACAGATATGAAGATGTTCCTTCAGCTGACATATTTGGCTTTTTATTATTTTCCCCTCGTGACAGGAAGGCCATACAAAGATCCAGTGCTGTAAAACGAGCAAGCACAAGGACTTCTGACACAAAACATACATTCTTTTTATTATTCAAATCTTCTAAAACAGCCATTTATCGCCTCGCTGTGGACGTGTCACTCAAACTGGGCTCCTAACAGCAACCGTGCACAAACTCTGATACACAGACGTTAGTTTTCATCCTCTATGTGGACACATTCACATATGTTATAAAAAATATACGATGGCTCTCCAAGACCAGCACTAACCCACTGCTCAACTTTAAAAAGATACAGTTTTTAACAAAGACAAGAACATGTATTTCAGCTATGTTTGTATTTAAGGCCGTGTATCACAGTGTTTCCTTCCTTTACAACATGAAACACAAGCATGTAGAGCTTTATGAAGATGTAATCACCTCCATGGTAACCTCCACATCTGTATTAGCACATATCCTAAAGAAAAATCTAAAAGATACAAAGGCTTAATTAACAAATCAGCAAAAGATCGATTCATCTGTTCTGGACAAAACGTCTCGTGCACGGATGCTTTTCCACGACACTGAACTGTTAGTGTCTCTCTCTCTCTGTGGATCACGCTGGATAAAACCAGCACACCACCATCCACCACCACACAGTCCAGGAAAGTGTGTCCGAGGCGCTCAGGTCTGGTGTTTCAGTATTCGGTGCAGGACACATGTGCTTGAAAGAGGTCTGCAACAATGCTGCGCCGTGTAATTCATTTCCCCGCGTGACACACGTCCCACCTTCTTACAGATGTGCCACTTTCATGTGGAGATGCAGCTTTAAACTGGCCTGCACCGGGGACCCATGCATCCTGCAGAGCACACAGACACCACTTCCCTGACACATTTCTCATAAAGTGTGTCAGAAACACCGAGTATTAAAACCTGTACAGGCAGGTTTGTTGCTTTTCCACAACAGAGAAGGGAGGAGGACAACAATGCAGATGAACAAAGTCCTGACTCAGCTGTGCAGAACTGCAGATCCATTCCAGCAGTGTGACCGGTATGAGGTCATTCCAATGGCTTAAATCAAACCCCAGAGGTTAGCCCACATCCATCATTGACCCGCACAGTTCACCTCTGCACAGAACATCTGTAACCTATAGGCTATGACGCAGCCGCAGACTGCTTTCTGTCCGCCCAAATGGCTCCAACATGTCCCTTAAAGCGCGCAGTTGGGCTCGTTTCGTTGGATCGCCGCTGCCGGACGGACAGACGCACTGTCTCCGCCTCGACTGCTTCTACATTTCAGTCCAGTCAGGAAAAGCTGTTGTCCAAACGACAGAGAGCGGGGGCGAACCTGGCCCAAAGCTCCTCCAGCAAATGAGTTCATCTCTTAAACACGTATCATATCTCTGCAGTGCACACATTCTGTCTATTCCTCCCTGTTGTTCTAGCCCCACTATAATTAAAAGAATCCATATGTGACCCTCAGCTGAACGTGTCAACTCGTGTGTTTCCAGTTCAGAGTGAAGAGCGACTTTCCTGCAGGACAAACTTCCAACAGAGGGACACATGTAGCCCAAAGTACAGCACGAACCCAGCTCTTACCTGCGATATGGACATGTTCAGGTAGAGGAAGAGCCCCGTGGTGGAGGCAATCTGCAGCACCACCACGACTATCACCACCATCGCCACCCACATCTTGGACGGCGCTTCCCGGCGTCTCGTCCCGCTCGGCCCGCCCGGCCCGCCGGCCGGCACCATCATGTAGGCGGTGGACTCGCTGCTCACCGATCTGAAATAATCCTGATGCTGCTGCTGTGCGCTCGGAGTGGCCATGGCATTCCCGACGCATGAGCAGACCATAACACCAAGGGAACAGCAAACAACAGCAACCTCCACCAGACCGGACCCGAAAAGTGGAGAACAATTAGTTCTCCATGCGTCCGCTGCCAGTAGAGCTTTTCATTGTCAGCGGGAGGAGCAGAGGAGCTGCAGAGCCAGCACACAGGAGCAGAGACACGACCTGAAAGTTACAGTCTGGATGTCTCCATGTCTGTTCCGCGTGCAGCTGCTGCGTAAAGTGGGACTGGAGCTGCTGGAGGAGCGCAGGGCTGATGAGCTGCAGCCAGAGGGGCTGGCTTAACCTTTTCATCACCCTGGAACTGTGGAGGAATGCTCTCTCTCTCTCTCTCTCTCTCTCTCTCTCTCTCTCTCTCTCTCTCTCTCGCTCTCACTTTCAGTTTACGTGGGGCTTTCTAGGCATGGGACACTAAAGCCACATATTAAGCAGAACAACAAAATGTGCATATAATGTGTATATTGTGCAGCTGTTATCCCACAATTTAAATTATTAACACATTCCTAATATATTCTTCCATATTCCAGGTCAGTGCAGAGTAGAGAGTAAAGGTTCAGACCTCTTCATGTAAGAATGGACTGACTGTGTCCACTTAAAATCCATGCACAAAGCTTGGATGCGTTTCTATAAGTCTCTGTTAAAGGTGCAATCTTTATTAATATTCCACATGTGTCACGATGTTGTTGTGATTGGTTGATTTATTGATTGATTGAGGCTCAGTTTCGGGGTGAGCTGGAAGAGGGCGCTCTCTCATTGTTTGACGCGTTGTTGCTTCAGGACTTTGTTTAAGAGTGGATTAAAAGTTAAAATTAAAAGTTAATCTGCAACCATTCTGGTAATTCATGAAGTGTTTAAGGCATTTTTTAAACAAAAAGGACCAAAAAAATCAATTCTTAAATGTGAATATCTTCCAGTTTTCTGTGAAGACATTTGGGACTTTCTGACATCTTTTATAAACTATAAGAAATAGGCATTTACTTTTACTTGTCACAGCACTGAATCAAAAGCTTTTAATATTTTTATTGATGGTTTATTTTGTAATTATAAGGACTAATCTGTCAGAAGCTCTTCCCCCTCTGAGCTGACACCTGCAGTGTGTGTGTGTGTGTGTGTGTGTGTGTGTGTGTGTGCATGTCTGTGCTCTGCACTGTTTAAGAGTCAATATTTGCCCAACACCCTCCAGTTTATCACAGTGACACAACCGCGTTTAAATATTTGAACTCCACTTTCCAAAACCATCACGAAGCTGCGCTCATGTGATAGAAGGCATTTCTACATCATCTAGATTTAGTTTCTGTCTGCAGCCAAAAAAACAAGACACATATATATTGTATTCCCCAAAAGCCTCCATCCGGTCTTAAACCACCTTAAAACAGAGCAGCGAGTGTCGGCTTCGTCATCTTGTGTTTGGACACAGAGTCGTGATGCAGCTCGTATTCAGTATATAAAAAGATGACAGATACACATTTCACTCAAGACAAAACAATGAATATAATGAAATGAAATGAAGCTTATATTCAGGGGGCACAAGGATAGACAAACAAACAAAAGGGTTGCAGGCGTTTTAACGAGCCTGCTGTTGGGAACAAGCGATAATACAATGACAATGATAGTTCAGTCTTCCACAAGCAACCGAAACCTGTCCGTTAATCCGTCAGTGGAGTAGTGTGTGATTCGTCCTGTCAGACTGTGCTGAGGGCTGAGATGTGTCAGCATTTCTCTGACCTCTGTTGACTGTGTCTAATCTTTTCATCTCTTGCTCTGTCACATAAAATGTAGTTCATGTACTAAATGTCACTTTTATTATTGTGGTAAAACCTGGTGGTAAAAACACACAATAAGTGAACGATTATGTGATAAATCTTCCCGTCATCTGGGCTCTGACCAACAGCCTCTCCTTTGTTTCCTCTCCATCACCAATCCAGTTGTGGTCCAGAAGAATGGTCCCAAGTCAAGTTATCCTGAAGCAAACTATGGTGAAATCCACCACATGTGAAAGTCGTCTGATCCACTACCTGGAACTTGACATGCCCGTTCATTCAGGTCAGATCTTAGTGGCAGTGAAGGGGACGCTGTGGTCTGCAGGTGGTTAAATCCTCAACATTCAGATTAAAAGCCAGAGGTGAAAGTCGAGTCACACGTCTGCAAAAATAAAGGTTGTTATGAGGATTTTGTCTGGATGATAATTTAAAACCACAAGGTCGTAAATTTGGCCCCCAAATCTCTTAAAAGTTTGCAAGAGGAAGATTTGGAGCACCTGCACAGTTGCCTCTAGTCAAATGCTCGCATGTTCAAGTATCCCAGTGAGATTTGCAAAGAAGCAAGTGATCCTATTTGTTAAAACGGTGGCTGACTTGCTTTAAAATGAGTTTCTTTGTCTTTTCCCAGGTTATCGTTAAACCATTTAAGGTGTTTTTATCGTCTGAGGTTCAACACAGACAGCAGTAATGAAAATGACAAAGCATATGTTGCACATTTCCATATCTCCGAGCGTGCGTGCTCCACTGTGTGGATGTGCTGATCCCACCTCACTCAGATCTATGAACTTGAAGCCAGTAGCTATCGACACCGTCATAAAACAGACTGATAAGTGCACCCAGCAGCCTTGGCATGTTATAGCTTCACTGACTGAAGACAGGCAGGTATCAGACCTGAGTCAAACAGGATTTTTAGGTGTACGTTTTCCCATTTCTCTGCAATTCAGTTGAGTTCACATCCTTCTTTATGGATACGACTCGCTTCACATTCGAAAATGAAGGCAGCAGAAGAATCAGACACAATCGCTACCTGAACTGCTACGAATTATTTCCACTGTTTTAACCCAGGATTGATAAGATTTTGAGAACAGTACACAAGCACATGTCTGAGCGGTGGGACCCTGGCACAGCAGCGAGATGCAGTCCAGCAAAATAAAGTAGAGTGTTGCCAGAAAGTTCAGTGATGCAAGAAATACTTGAATCCTCTAATGAAATATTGTGAAAGTGAATGTTCCCCCATCAGACTGTTAATATTTTGCAATGAAAAGTCCTAAAAGCTGCTGTAATAGACATTTGGTGGTGCTAGCAGGCCAGCACCAAACAACACACGGACAAGTGAGCTAAAGAGCCAGATATTTCCCCCAGAACAGAGATACAAGCAGAGTGACAAGAAATGATTATGTGACTTATAATGCCAGATAATGGCACTTTCAGTTCATGCTAATGTTGCTATGTGTCTTCTGAGTGTGTAAATAGCCAGCTGTTGGCTAACAAGTAACAGGTTAATGAAGTGAAAACTGGAAAACATAAACACAAAGGCGGCTTGGTGTTGTATTTATGCACCATAGCTGAGGGAAAGCCACTTTAAAAAACTACTTTTGACTCCCCAAACACTTCTTGTGGTGATGCATGGTGTTAATTTAGATTTCTTTCTTACATCTCGTGGATCAGCACTTCACTTACATAAAGAGAGGATGAATTGACTTTAGGTGGGTTTACCCTTCATTTATAATCCCCTGTGTGTCGTTTTCATGTTGTGTGTGTGTGTGCGTGTGTGTGTGTGTGGGGGGGTGCATTTCTGTGTGTGTCTGTCCCCTCTGACACCACAGCTGTCCACCCAGCCCTGCAGCTCATCTATGTGCACGTGTGTGTGTGAGTGTGTCAGCCAGTCAGTGTCCCGTGGTGAGAAACATAATGGTGAGCAGCAATGGGAGTGAAAAGTTCAGACTAAGTTTCTTGACATATTTTGTATCAGAGCCAAGGGCCCCTCGCACGCTGCAGCAGACTCAACGTGTGTGCATTGTGCTCTGCTGGTGTGCGTATGGGGGCTCAAATGAACTGCTACGTTATGTGGCATCCAGAAATCTTTACAAACTGCAGTCACAATGTTTTAGATATAGAGTGAAGGTTTCTCTAACTAACTGTAAAAGACACTTAAATGTATGTTGTCTAAAAAACATAAGCATGCTAAATGCTAACATGTTGACAAGTGCTTGTATTGTTTGCAGATATGTTTGTGATCATGCACACGTGCAAACAGAGAGTAATGTTTGCTCTGTTATTTTTACAAATGCGACTCTGACTGCAAACTCATTCTCTTCGATCTAAGAACTGTGTGTGTGTGTGTGTGTGTGTGTGTTAACTTTCTCTGGCTGCGGTTTTTAAGAAGCTAACGATTCAAAAAAGAAAGGAAAGAAAAACATCACTATTTGGTTAAGCACCGTGGCCCCCTCTTCTTCTGGTGCTGACCTCAGTGAGTGAGTATGAAAACGAGTTTTCTTCGAGCCAGAACTTCAACTTCATCCCAAATGCCAATATGCAGCTCCGTCCAGGGGATGAATGAATCACACTGGCGAGACTTTTAGGGGAAACAACCAAATAACTTCCCAAAAACCTACTCGATTATAAAACAGCGCAGTGCACCTTTAACTTGTGGTGGGATACAAATTCATCACACATCTACAGTGAAATGTCACCCTTTATCTTCTGACTACTTTCCAAATAAATATGTGATAGATGTTAGGTTCCAGTCCCTAATGGAAAATAAAAGTGCAATTAAAATTCAAAAATAATGTCTTTATTAGCAGAAGAGCTGACCAGTCCAGCAAAGTGAAGACCCACAGAACATGCTATCAACAAGGCACACAAGCTTCAACAATCTGACTGCTTATTTATATCAAAACAACTGTTTATTTTGTTTAAAGGAAAACTGATTTAAAATCAATTAAAGTCAGTCAATCACTCAGGTTAACCTTAATGACCTCAAGCTGAAAACACTCATTGCTCCTGTGATGCCATCTTAAGGACATGTTTAGTTACTGCAGTTGGATTCCAGTGAAAACTGCACGCCAAAACATTACGAGTTTTCCTGCTAATGCACTTTTTTCCTCCATCTTGGACTAAAACCAGCACCTCGGGTTAATCTTCAGCATCTAAAATATACAGCTTCCACGATATACATGTCATTAAAAGTGCCACGCTTTTTGTTTTAAGTTCTAGTCAACCCTGTTTTTGTTGGAGCTCTTATCAGTTTTTTGCAATAAACAAGTAATATTTATGTATATATGTGGATTTAACTGAACTTTAATGTGAAATAAATTCAGAAAATCAACTACAGATTCAAGAACAATGTTATTTCAGTAAACAACACTTCAATGAAAACAACGTGTGGGTGGATATCAATGTTTCTGATCTGTGTCTACCTGCCAGTCATCACAAATACGATCCCATTAATCACATTAAAACACTAGACAAGCATTTTAGCTTCATCAAGGGAGGAGGTGATGATGGTTTTAGCCAGCTGGTGGGCCAGCAGATGAATATCTCTATCGTCGGCTGTCTGCGCTCCGTTTTTGGCACTGAAGACCCAGTCCAGGATGTCACAGGAAAGGGCCTCTGCAAAGGCCTCTATCATGGCTCCGTGGCGAGGTCCTTCGTCAGAATAGTCTCTTGGCAAATCATCCGCGGGCAGTGAGTGCCTCAGATGCTCCATTAACTCTGCCCGGGGGTCAGCGGCGCTGTCTGAGACGCCCTCTTCATCCTTTGGGGTTGACGGAGGAGGTGAAGGCAGGAAAACCTTCGCCAAGCCTCCTTTTAGCTTCCTGGCAAAACTGTGTCTGCTCCTCTCAAGCTCAGGGAGGAGAGGCGTGGTAGGAGGGGCGTCGGGGTAGTCGAGGGATCCCACGGCCGGCAGCCCTGACTGGGACAGAGGTGGGTGGCAGGGCTGGCTGTCTGTGGAGGCCTGGATTTCTTTGCCTGGATCCATTTCAGTGTCCATGCCCAAAAAGTCGCGTCGACCATCCGTCTTTACCCCAGCTGATCTTGAACTCTGCTGATCCTCCACGTTTTGACTTCTACACACCTCCCTCAGAGCCCCCTCAATCACTGCTGTGGCCAACTCTTCAGCTAACATCTGCTGGTTCTGATTAAACCCGGACACAGACCCACAGTCCACATCAGGTTCCACCATTTCCATTTGGCTTATTAATGACTGGATTATGTTCTCTGTCATATTTTGGGCAAACGTCTCAAGAACCTCATTGTTTTGGTGGCTTCTCTTGAGGCCTTCAGAAGTGCCAGAGTTTTCTGGAGTGGGCTCTGGCACCCTTGGATCTGCACTCAGTGCCTGCATCGGATCCTGGAAGGATAAAAGCAATAATCTTAGTAAAAGTGAAGGAAATATTGTTTTTCCTGGAGCCTCTGTTTTTGGTGGAAGAATATGGTAAATGCCACAGAAAAGAGTCCAAAGATGGTTGAAGCCACTGCCTTGTTCCTATAATTACTAATTTCTGTATTTTTATTAGAATATTTCTTGCCAATGTGTTCAGTGGAAGCCAGGCAGGACATAAATAGTACCCCCAAAGGATTCAGCATTTCCTTTTTAGTCTCTGCTCTGCACATATTTCTGCATTCCTCACCTGTTTCAGACAAGAGAAACAAATAGATAAGATACAAACTGAAAGAACATTATTCTGTATGTACAGAAACAGCAAAAGAGAAAGTTATCAAGACGTATGTAAAAAAGAACATTGTGGAATAAAACACAGGGACAGAGAAAACAGAAAGTCCCCTCTGAAGCCTCATATGGAAAGTAAGATTGAGGCCTCGACCACAGCCTGTCACCAGATGAGCTGTCAGCCAGCCAGGATGTGACAAGCAGGAAGTTCAGTTCAGTATTAGATTAGTGCAAAAAACAAAAAAACAACTTGACATTTCTTTAAACTCGGTTTGTGCATCTGTAGTTAATGGAGTTGTTTGATTACTGTAACTTCAAGTTGAGAAAACAGAAATGAAGCAAAGCAAATGTTACATGAAAAGCATTATGTTGTTGATCTCTGATGCATACATGAAATGAGACATCTGTATCCATTTTAGTACAATGGAGAAAAAACAAAAGCTTTGCACAGACTGATGAATGTTTCAAAGGGTCTTTGTTTCACTGAGCTTGATTCAGCAAACAGGTTTTCACATCCAAGACACTGTGTGTTAATATGAAATAACATGGAAACTCATACAGCCACCATCGCTCTCCAGGGCTTGGATTCACAAAGCTGTGTTGATGTGTTGTTTTTATTTTGAACTGCTGAATGAATAAAGTCCAGACTGTCTGACTTTATCTTGCTCTAGAGTTCTTGAAAGCTGTGTCTTTAAGATAAATAGGTTATATTTATGTAAACATAGTTTTATGTACCGTGTTGTACGTTTTAAGTTTAACATTTAGCAAGCTAGCCGTTGCATTATATAGCAGAAGTTGGCTAACGCAAAGTTAGCACTTGCTAACACATTGTCAACATTATTGACATTTTTGTCTTAAAGGTTGTGCACGTTGTGAAACTAGCTAGCAGAAATATGCTTAGCTCAAATGTGCTGTGTATATATAAATATATAAATATATAACTATATATACTAAATATATATATATATATATATATAATGCAAATATGTTTATTCCCAATAAGTAGGTTGTATTTTTGGAGGTTTTCTGACTGAGAAACTAATGAAGTGTGAAACTGAACTTATCATCCTTTACTTCCTTATTCTTTGGTTCCACTACAACTATTACTACTATTACTCCTGTAAAAATGACAGGGTTAACACTTTATCCATGCTTGCAATCGAAATAATGGTTTCATTTGAGCCTGTATGTGATGCAGTTCAAATCAGGTTCCCATTAAATCAATTTTCTGAGATGTACCAGACTAATGGTGTTTTTCCCAAACACACACATGCTCAGAGTTTCTCTCTTTCCTCTCGAAGCTCCTTCTTTATGAGGCTCTGAGCAACACCAGAGGTAACTTTAACAAATAATTGGAGTCGCTTGGTGTGCGTGTGACGAACTTTAGAGGTTATGTCACAGCACGTTCCCGCCATTACTCACTCAGTGGACCACAGCCGAGTTTAAAATGGACAGAGCGCAGAGAGGAGGACAAGATAGAGAATGAAGTGCAGATGTGGAACCAATTACAGCTAAAACGAAGAATGTTTTCTTGGCAATCTGACTTGGACATCCTGATGGGCAAAGTAACGTTTATGAGATGCGGATGCTTCCTCTCTCTCTCTTTTTTTTTGTTTTGTTTTCCTAGGTTTTCTTGTGTTTCACAACCGTGTCTAACCAAAGCCTGTTGATTATGATGCTAGTTACTCGTTTGATCACACTAACACACCTGACCGACTGTCTCACCTGACATCCAGACAACGTTTCTACACGGTGCTCACTGCAACCAGCACAAAGGCCATTCGGTGCGCTGTAAAATATTGTTGGGAATGCTATGCCTCAATTGACCTTTTAATCAATCTGGGTTTTTCCCCACACCCACATCCAGTGTTTTTAATGAAATGTGACAAATCCAAAGAGATAACCTTCTGCAGGGGAGTATTTAGGGTTTTTGAAACCACTTGAAAACCACTTTTGCTGATTTATTAACAAAATATTTTCTGTTTATCATCTTTTGTTTTTTTATATTGCAAGAAATTAGTTACGCTTTGTTAGCCCGTGAACAACTGGACATATAAGAATTGAAACACCATGAAAGCAGATAAAACAAGAAAAGATATAATGGTCCCCTGACAAAAAGTTTGGCAAATCAAAAGGGCAGCCTCTGATATACTGTTACAGCTGGCAAGACGCAGAGGGAATCTCAAGGGCCAACTGAATAAGATAAAAGCCAAAAGTTATGTAAATGTACTAGAAAATATAGAGGAGATAAGATACAGGAAACATCAGGCAGCGCACACTGCCTGTAGACCAACTTACCAGTTGAGTAACGGGACGATGGTTCACTCTTTAGTGTCTCCGCTGCGAATGAGTTTACACGGAAATGGTTTGACAAGAGTTCACCAGTTGCACTCACTTCCTGTGTGTGTGTGTGTGTGTGTGTGTGAGAGAGAGAGAGAGGGAGAATGATTGGCTTGTAAAGACTCGGAAAACAGTGATAAAATCTAAATTATAAAAAATAAATTCCAATCATTCAAGTAATTGAAAGGAAAAGCAGCACATCTTCACACTTGAGAAGCTGGAACCATGAAATGTTGAAGAAATAAATTAGACATTCATAGAAACGTTTCTGTCTGTTTATAAAAGCATCATATTTTCTACGCTTTTTATTTGTAAAGTTAGTAAGAACTAAAGCTCTCATATATATATATATATATATATATATATATATATATATATATACACACATATAACATGATCCTGTGAAATGTAGTGGAGTGGAAGTACTTTACATTTCACCACTGGCCAATTTAGACAATCCAACAAACTGTACAGTGTAATTTTCTTGTGATGCATTACTTCAATGACCCTGAATTTAGTGTCCAAACACCACCCGTGCTGCTTTTTCAGTGGCTTCCACTGAATCCTAAGCGTTATAAAACTCTTCCCCTCGGCTCTGATGGAGACACAAGCAATCTGGATAGAAACTGCTCTCATAAGAAGGCGTTTCTGTCTTTGATGAGGACAACAGGGAGGGCACACATAACAAAAGCAGTGTTGCGAGATGATATCTCTCCGTGGACTTCATTAGACGCCAGATTGCACGGAGTGAACTGCCGGCCTTGAAGCTTTGTCAGAGCATCCTGAACGTGAGGTGAAAGCTTAAATGGACCGGGTCCATTCGTTGAACCCTTTTTGTTATTGTGCGACACATAGAAGTGAAACAAAAACCAAGGGAGGCTTGTCTGTTCTAGGGTTTAGTGATATTGCGTCCGGAGAGACTTAATAGTGTGTTTAAAGGGCGTATTCAGAGATGACATACTGCTATATGCCATTTATATTGTTATTCAGGTCAGAGGAGGATTAAAATGAATTCATTTAACATGTATTTTGTTCTGAGATACACTTGATGGCCTCAGAATCTAAAATGACCCTCCCAAACTACTGGCAGCTGGATGGATGCTGGCTGCCAGCTTCCCCTGCTGATTTTATGACCCTCTATTATCCAAACCTTTACTGCGGTAACTCAGTGTTGTGGGCCCCAGTAGGCCCCACTGTGCTCTTTCTGCTCCACTTCAGGAAATACTTATCTGTGTGTCGGTGAGCTCATTGGTCAACATGATCACTCAAAATTGGTTTTACGGGTCATTTCAGTCTGGTGTGAGTAATCAGATCCTTGTACTTACTTTTGTAAAGCTACGATACCAATGTAAAAATACTACTTCTTCTAATTGTACTTGAGTAAAAGTACACACGTATTACCTGCAAAATGTATTTAAAGTAACAAAAGTATTCACTATGCAAAATGCCCATTTAAGACAAACATATACCCTCTGGCTTGCTGTATTTTGCATTTTCTGTGATCGTTTTGTGCCACATTCATGTCTTACTGATCTTAACTATGAAAATCATAGTTACTGTAATGCAATCGTCCCTCACCTCCACAAAAAGTTTGTTAAATCAGGTAATGTTGTAAAATTGCTTTGGAAATATTCTTAACTCAAGGGCCACTTATTAATTCACTTCTGGAGATTTAAACCACATCTTATGGTCTTCATTGGTGGATGGAATTTGCTCAGTTGTCATGATTGATCAATATAATGTAACTGAAGCTGTAAAACACCACTTTTGCTGTTTAAAACCATGTAACAAGATCTTAAATTCAGATACAAAAAAGATACATTCAGATAAATAAGTAAATAAAAATAAAAACACAAAAGCGTAAAAAAGAGTGACATAGAGAAAAAAATCTGAACATGGACATTGAAATATCAAGTTCAGGTTTTGTTTTCAAAGCCACATTTTCTTTTCGATGCCAAATAACTGTCACCGATCTGGCTCCACACTCCTCCAGTGTTCGCTGGATTTGATGTAAAAGAAAACGAGGTGGGCGGAAGTAATTTCAAAACTCACCTTAAAATGTCGAATCGAGCTTGCTTTACTGAATAAAACACGTTCTCAATTACATAACATAACAACATAAAACTATAACATATCGTTTTTTCATATATAATCAGTTTTTTTCAACGCTTGGCAATCAATATTCTTCACATCGACCCACCGGGCGGAGCCGTTACTATTAAACCAACGCTTCCTAGCAACGGCATTCCTAGAGACTTTCTGATTGGTTCGCCCGGCTCAAATTCCAGCCAATGAGGACGAGGCGCCGCAGATTTGGATCCACAGCTGAAACACTTTTGTGTGAGCTCTCGTGTAAGAAGCAGCACAGCAGACCTGGACTATTTACAACAGTAAAAGTAGCGGAAATCGGCTTTTTTGCCCCTAAATTGCCGTAAGCGCGCAGGAATTATATTAAACGGTAAGACAATGCAATATTTTTGGTTTTTCGCTTGATATTTTCAATTAAGAGGCGGTTCACGCGTGGAAGTCCCACCCAGCTAACGCAAACATGCATAACGTTAAGCTGTTTGTTTAGCTCCTCTGGTTTTATCATCTTGTTCAGCTAGCTAAAATTGTAAGCTAGCTCAAACTACAGCAACACGCCGCCCGCTTTGCTTTTAAATACCGACCCCATGTTTCCCCCCAGGTCACAGTGCAGCCGCTGCAGTGTTTTGGAGGATAAAGGAGCCAGCAATGCCCATACCGAGGGGAAAGAAACCCACAGCCACTGCTGGGAGCAAGATCCCCAAGCTAAATGCAACGAAGGCGGGTAAAAACCAGGTAAGAGAAACATGCAGTGATATTCGTTTAAATAACCTGCAGCAGCTTTGACAGACTGTAAACAGAGCAGACACTGCGACTGCTCTTCCTCGAAGTGCACGACCTTTGAAAGAGTCGTGCAGAAATGTTTTGCAGTCTGTGCATGCAGGCTATTTTAAGTTTCCTGTTGTGTTGCAGGAGGAAGGCCCACAGGTGAAGAGGTCCTCCTCCCCTCCCCATGGGGCCCCCAAGAAGAGGACTGCTTTTATTGACATCACTAATGTAAGTCTTTTCTTGAGGGTCTGTGGTTTTCAAATTCAGGGTCAAAGCTAAATGAACGTATTCGGGGAAGTCTCACTTAATCACTTAAACCAACGTAACAAGATTTCCCAGTTGCCAGTATTTGCTCATGTTAATATCCCTCCATGCATGATTATAATATGTTCATGTTCTCTGACTGGGAATGTTTTTTAGTTTTTATAAGTGTAACTGATTGCTGAGGTACGTTGGTAAAGTCTGGTTTACATTAACTGCAATGTAGGAACGTAAGACCTCTTTTCCACTGTCTGGTTTTGGGAAATTCTCATGGAAGTTTTGATTTCTGCTGTACTTTCATTTCCAGCTCAATGTTATTGTGTTGTGCTCTGGGTTACTCTTCCTGACAACACAGCGGCACTGTTCAGCAGCACGAGGCATCGCTTTAACTCAGAGTCTCCTCTGAATGGATCGGTGTGTAAAACACCGTCTTATGTGAGAACGTTGTTGCGTTTGTTTAGTTGACTAAAGTTGACTCCTGACACTGTCGAGGAAACATTCCTGGAATGTGTACGAGTTATGGTGCGTGGCTCAAAGTTTGTGAGATGTTGATAACCTTGTTTCACCAGTGTCTCTATTTTAAAAAATACATTATATACTACACATTAAAAAGATAATGTAAACAAAATGTCCCAAAACTAAATCTTTAATATATATATAAATTGATGAAACAGGTTTTTTTGATGGTCATTGTTTAAACACAATGCAGCAGGAGGGATGCTGTGTTGTGTCACTCCTCTGTGGCGTCTAGTTCTGACAAATATCTTCAGAGTTCTCCTCATGAACTCCTCCAGGTTAGGTTTTTTTTTTGTTTTTTTGAAGTACGAATGTCGGGCTGTGTTTCACTCGCTGCTGCCTGTCGCTCCTGATGATTTCTCACTGTATGTGTGATTATTCTGTCTTACCTTGACGTCAGGCTAGCGGCCCGTGTCTGTCAGATATTTGGCCCAACAGTGACGGCAGCTTCAGGGCAGTAAGTGGGATGCTGTTTGTATCTAACACTTTGGTGGCGGTCGGAGAAGCACGGTGTCAAACCAGGCTCTAAATTTAACACGTGGAATACCAGCGTAACGCCATATTCATGGTCCCACAGACAGACAATGCAAAGCCTTGGAGAGATGCACCCTAATGCAGATACGCCTAAAAATGTCTGTTTACATTTAGAAAGTGTGTGTGTGTGGCATTTATTTAAACTGGTTTCTGAAAGTGTGTCCCTGCTGGCCACTGTACGCTGTTTGAGTGTAAGCAAGTGGAAATCAAAGCCACGCCATCACGCTGTTCATCAGGTGGTCGTGTGTGTCAGCGCCTATTTTTTACACATGAACTAGACCAGAGGACGTTTCTCTTTAACTAAGCGCTGTAGTGTGGGTGTCTGAGTGACACACTGCATCCCTGGGTGTTGGTGTGAAGGTGTAGGTGGGCTCGCTGTGGTGTGAACGTGTGCACTCTGCCTCCTCACCTGGGTGTGAAACGAGCTCCGTGTTTGTCCTCACAATCACTGCTGCTGTGAAACAACAACGTGGCAGAGAGGCTTCAGTCTGTGGATCCAAACTAGTCCAGCTCCGAGTTCTGTACTTCTCCCCAGACACTCTTTACATTAATGTCCCTTAGAATAATGACTGAGATCAAATGATGATGTCCAACATCTTAATATGATAATATAATATATATTTTATAACATAATATTTGTTATTGAAGAAATCAAACATGAGGGAAGAAAGGGTTAATTTCGGACATGATGTAAAAACGCTGACCTCGGTGTGACTTTGTTCACAGGCTCATAAGGTTCACATCAGCCTTCCAGGGAGGAAGAAGGAAGCGGGGAAGAAGCAGGTGAAGAAAACAAGCTCCACCTCAGCAGCGACGAAGCCTCCCTCCAGCCTGAAACAGTAATGCAACAGTGTTTTACTCTGTAGATTTCAGTTCCTCCTCTTCCTGCTCAGTCTTTAATTCGCGGCCCCTCTCCCTCTGCAGGTCTTCGTCGGTGAGCTCAGAGGACGAGAAGGAGAAGGAGGAGGAGGCGCAGCAGGATGTAGCGGCCCCAGTAGACGAGCTGGTGGCCGCTCCGCCCCCTGCTGCCTGTGAAGTGCCAGCACACCTTCAGAAACGAGCAGTAAGAGAAACGATGCACCACAAAGAAGCTGCTCACCTGCACAGCTGAGAAAGCGGTTGCTAAAATGTAGTTTCCTCCTTCCCCGCAGATCCCGGTGGAGTTTGACATCGACTCCGAGAACTCTGAGGACTGTTACATGTGTCCAGAGTACGCAAAGGAAATCTTTGACTATCTCAAGCAGAGAGAGGTGAGCCAAACCCAAACACTGCAAAGGGGTTTCACCCATGTTCCTTTTTAGGGTCAAAGTCTGAGTGCATCTTTGTTTTCATCTCATCTCTTCTGTTTTTTGTTGTTTGTCTTCAGGAAAAGTTTGTCCTGTGCAACTACATGCCCCAGCAGCCCAGCCTCAACCCCGAGATGAGGGCAATCCTGATCGACTGGCTGGTCGAAGTACAGGTGAGTTTTCGGTCCGAATTAGTGCTAGCAAGAGAGTTCAGGGTGTGAAGTGGGCGAGGGTGATCATTTTGTAAATTTGAAGAAAATCATTGCTAATTAAAACTCCAGGTGCTTCATAATTTAACTGATGTTGCTGCTCAGCTGGACGCCACAAACGAAATGACAGCACTGCTCTCCAGTTTCTTTTTTTCTTGTGTTGGTGCAGCTTGTTGACTGGATTCTGTTCACGTGTTTGGTTTAGGAGAACTTTGAGCTGTACCACGAGACCCTTTACCTGGCCGTGAAGATGACGGACCACTACCTGTCCAAGACTCCAGTCCACAGGGAGCTGCTGCAGCTCGTCGGCTCCACCGCCATGCTCATAGCCTCCAAATTTGAGGTAAGTGCATTTAAACTTCAAAGCACATTAAGTCCTGGAATCATCGGTAATAATTTCTGTTCTTTAGTTAAGTCACGAATAAAAGAGCTGGAACATTTACATGGAGTCGCAAACAGGAATGCTTTTTTTGTTTCGATTTGGTTTTATTTTTGGTTAAATTCCCTGTGCGTGGTCAGTGGGTTTTATTTTGAAGAACACGGGTAGAAAAATGAAGATGAGCATCAGTGAAGAGGCTCACAACAGGAAGTGGGATCGCATGCTGCCAATAGTCTTCCTGACACCTCACACTTCCTGCTTTCTTTTGATGACCCCCGCAGGAGCGCAGCCCGCCGTGTGTCGACGACTTCCTTTATATTTGTGATGATGCGTACAAGAGGGAGGAGCTCATCTCCACGGAGGCCACCATCCTGCAGACGCTGTCCTTCGACATCAACATCCCAATCCCCTACCGCTTCCTCAGACGCTATGCCAAGGTGTGTGTGTGTGTATGAGCAGTGTGAAGTTTACGGTTTACTTTTGTTTCTACATCTTCATCCAGCGTTTGTCGGAGGGCGTGTGTGGTCTTGACAGTCTTTGCCGTCTCTGCAGTGTGTGAGTGCGGGCATGGACACGCTGACTCTGGCCCGCTACTACTGCGAGATGAGTCTCATGGAGATGGAGCTGGTGACGGAGAGAGGATCGCTGCTGGCCTCAGCCTGCCTGCTGATGGCGCTGGTCACCAAGGACCTGGGAGGATGGGTACGTTTCTTTTGTCCTTCAACAGCTCAGATCTGTTAGAAGCCTTTCACCTGTGTGTTCAGCCGTTTTCTGTCCCTGTTGTTAACACACCAGATTTATAAACTCTGTTTTTTACAAGTATTCTTGTGTAAGATGCTGTTAAATAAGAAACCAGTGTCCGTGAACACTCTTCCTTACTGCAGTTGACTTCATAACAGAAGAGTTGTGATGTTGGCCAGGTGCAGCAGGAAACTTAAAACCAAATGTTGGCTTCATCTGTTGCCACACTGTACTTCCTGTGACTATATGTTGTAAAAGGTTATTGGTTTGCTCAGAAGTGAGATGCTGTCTGTTAGTGGATGTAAACTCCCACCTGCAGCTCTCCAGTGAACCGTCCTTTCACTTTAAATGTGAATGTTTCTTCCATGTGAACGTGAGAGATCATTGCAGCGGCGCTACGCGGTCGAAATGATCCTGTTTAAGTAACATATTGGAAACTGACAGGCTCTGTGATGAAACTCAGATGAATTAGCATGTTTTTGGTAGCATTACGGGTTCAGCACAGCTGGACTCGTGTGTGAGCGACGGTGCAAACGCCCTCTTGTCTTGTGTCGCGCTGCAGAGTCCCATCCTGCAGTTCCACTCTGGCTATCACGTCTCAGATTTGGCGCCCGTCGTCAAAAAGCTCCACGCGATGCTTGTAGCTCCTCCTGACGATAAGCTGAAGGCCATCCGAAACAAATACTCACACAAGTAAGTCGTGCATCTAAAGACGTATTCAAGCACATTAAGTGGTTGTTGTAGAGAAAACGTCCCAGAACGTTTATCGCCTCTTTAATATCTTACAGGGTGTTTTTTGAAGTTGCGTCCCTGCCGCTGGTCAACATGGACGTTTTGGAGAAAGCTTTAGCTCAGTGAGATGTGGCCTCCCAAAAACACCTTTCCAGTCTGTATATAATTTTGTTAATATGTTTTAATATTTAATATGTCTAGTTTGTCTTTTATATAATATTGGAAATAAATCTTTAATGCCGTTTGTGATGGAAACACGTTTTAATGTGGCCATTTGTTAAGAGGTTTCCCAGTTAAGGTGTTACGCTTGTTAATAATGAATTTGCTTTTAGTGTTACATTTGGGTACAACTTTGTTTTGCATTCATTTTATAACGTTTTATAAGATAAAAGAGAGAAATCTTAATTCATTAGGAATGTGTGTGTTTGGAAGTTAATGGGGAGATGGAGGAGTTGCCCACAAGTTTCACAGCTTTTCATATATTGCTGAAGTTACCCGGCATACGTGTATGTTTTCATACGTTGTACAGTGTTGATCATGTTAATATCACTATGCTAATTATTTGTATAAAAGACGACCGGATGATGCTCTGCTATTTTTAAATGGCTGTCATGCGTATGCTTAAAATAAAGCTGTTTTTATGTGTTTGATAAAATGGCTGTTCATCTTTTGGTTTAAAAAAGAATCTCTTTAATCGTGCATCCTCCTCTGGGTGTTGCCTTTGTTCAGAGCATCTTTTAAATCTGGTTTGTACAGCATGTGATTCTGCTGCTCGGCCACTAGATGTCAGTAAGGCACCGTGTCCCTGCAGGCTCGTGCTCCTGTGCTGAGGCTGCCTGGTGCTTCTGAGCACAAAGGCAAGGCAGCTTGATTTCAAACACAGAGGCTTCAACGTGCTTCACACAAACAAACATTAGAAAGACAGATTCAAATTGTAAAATAGGTTTTGATTCCTTTACAATGACTTCACAGTGATCTCAGGGTCCCTGGCCCGTGAAGTCTTCTAAATACCGCCAATTGTTACCCCCATGTTTTCAATTCCTGAATTTCCTTACAGATTAACTTCCCTTGCAACTGAGTGAACGCACCTTTTTGTTCAAGCTGTGATCTTCTTTTAGCTGAAGGCTGAAGGGCTGTCTCAGAGAGGTGTGCTACAACCTCACTGTTAGTTTTCCTTTGATTACAACAAAACTAATTAACACTGGCACCACTGTGACTGCTGAAGGCCATCGTTTGGTTGAAACCGGGCCAGTGAGCTGACTGGGAATCTGGCACTTCTAAGGGATTTAAAGTGACATTACTCTTCGGTGATGGTGATGCAGCCTATATATAATCCCCCCCCACATGTTGGACACATGTTACGTGCAGGTGCGATGTATTCGTGGTCTGCATGTAGATAAACGGGTTCGTCTGTAACGTTCGTACCTCTTTGCGTTTCTTTGACATTGCTGCTAAATTCAAGTCTTGTAGCTGAGCTTTGATCGTAGAAACTACTTCTAGCAGTCAGACGGTCTCATGAGGCTTCCCCTCAAACCCTCGGATGACAATCACAGTCGGCCAGCTGCTGCTCTCTGGAGATTTGTACTGATCAATACGTTGACCAGATGATGCTCTGATTCTGCCTCGTTCTGCAGAAACCTGCTGTGGTTAAGTGACAGCCTGTTAGAGGGGGGTGGGGGGTGAAGGTGTATACATTGATTTTGGGTCCTCAGATGGAACTGGGACAGACGGGGTCTGAATTCAAGGTTTCATTTTTCACTGTACCTTTAAAACCTCCTGCTGATCACAGATCCAGACAGGAGACCTGGGCTCACATTCATTAAGTGTTTTCTTCTTTTATCCTCTTGGGTATCTTCTCGGTCCCCCCCCCCCCCCCCCCAACCCATCCGCTCTTCTTCATTTCCTACATTCCCCAGAAACGACTTTCAGCGGTGATCTTGACACTGGAATGGTGCGTTTGCATTCAGCACTGGATTTTATGTCGGATGCGACCGCGGCGGAGCTTTTCCAGCTCGACAAACCGCATGCCTTCATCCCCGCTCGGCAACACCCTGTCGATGCATTGCATCATGGTCCTTTGAGGCTGCTTCCACTTTAGAAGCGGATGGATCTGCCTCTGAACGATGGATTTCAGACGTAGTGAGTTTGGGGGTTTTGTCACACTGTAGTTCTCACTGATATTCAAGGTAAGAAATACAAAACAACATATGGGCCCAGCAGGCTGCTTTCTAGCACTACTACTTTCTTGTTTCTCTTTTCTTCAAGTACCTCCATCACGGACACCTTGATGGCTGTAGAGGAGGAAACAGGGTTGAGTCCACTTACTGGCTTATTTACCTGCTCAGACCTGCGACCATCTGGACCTCAGACCACGTCTCTAACCTTTTTTAGTGTGTTTTCCTTCTTAGAAGTTAATCACAGAAACAGATTGATGATGAAAAAAGGATCATTACAGGAGGCTAGAGGAAAGTAGAGACCCTGAAGGCCTGGCTTAGTCATAAACCCACTGTTGTTAGCGCACACACACTCACACATATACAGTATATGGACGCCTGCCAATTCAATTCACTGGCTATCATCTCGCACAAACACTCCACTGCTGCATCTGCGCCTGGAGACTTCTGAGCCCATTCTTCCTCTGTTATTCAGTTAATCAATTAAAGTGAACGATTGGTTGGTGTGTGTGTGTGTGTGTGTGTGTGCGCGCTTCCAGAGCCACACATCCAAATAACTGATTAAAGCGTGCTTGCTGAGACGGTGCCCATTCGGCCGGGCAGATACGCATCTAAACTGGTGCTGCCAAACCTTCTTATGAACTATTGATCAGTGGGCGGCTGGAAACAGGCTTTCACTCCGTTAGCTTCGCACAGTCAGAAGAGCTGGCGGAGAGCGGCCAGCTTTAGTTCTCAGTTCTGAGGTGGAGTAGAAAGGAATAGTTTTCAGGTTTTCCTGTCTTATCCAGAGTCCCAAAGTCTCTTTAGAAGCTTACGACCGTTACTTGAGCCCACAGATATCCTGAATTCAGCTAACATAGGCAACCATTATCATTCAAACTTCAAACTGCGTGCCGGGCCGTGGGTCTGTGTGGCTCTGGATGAATTCCCCTTCAGCTCACAGCGTCACAAACACATCCACAGCCCACTTGTCCAGTTTGTTCAGAGTCCGGCTGTTTAGCCCACTCATGAGCCATTTCTGCTTCCTGTGGAAGAAACGATCAAATAGTCACGAACAGTTTCTAATGGACATTTTATCACTTGGCATAAAGATGTTAAGATTGTTTTCCCACACTCATGGATGTATTGTGGGAACTGGAGGCTCAGCTCCAGGATGTTTTTGTTGGGTAGATTTTGGCTGCATCAAGATGGAGGAGCTTCTAGGCGGGGGCTTTGTCCCAGATTGCTCTTCAGCTGCTGCCATGAAGCAGAACTGGCTACAATTGGATTTTGCAATTTGCATAAAAGGTTTGCCTTAAATGTATTAACTTCAAGAGGAACTTTAACTTGTTTACACAAGTATTGCTCCATGTGGAAAAAGGATTGTATAAAGGCTTTTGTGGCTGCAGAGGGAGCTGCGCCGAGTCTGATAAACTGCCTCAAGTGATGTCACCTGAGTCGGCGTCAGATGGGGTTTGAAAATGATAAAAATCTGTTGGTGTGGAGTTACCAGACCTCTGTAGCTCTGCTGCTCATCTCTGCATAAAACCCCCGAATCTCCAACAGTACTTTCTGCGGCAGAGTTGCATTGTGGGTAACGTAGGCAGCAGGTTTCTTCTGCATCATGACGTGGGAATGCAATGCCAAATCAGTCTGAAACAGTGGTGTTGCATCACTCTTGTTTCATTCAGGACCTGATGTCTGTAGCAGTGACTCCCTCCCTCTCCTTCAGCCTCCACCTCTCCTTCTGTTCTGCTTTCAGCCCGTTTCTTGGACTGAACCGCAGGTTGCAGAACAAAACAAAGGCTAGACACTACCGATTGTCTGTCTGTGTGTGTGTGTGTGTGACGGTGTGTT
The DNA here is from genome assembly GCA_036024295.1 of Nannoperca obscura. Lineage (NCBI taxonomy): Eukaryota > Metazoa > Chordata > Actinopteri > Centrarchiformes > Percichthyidae > Nannoperca > Nannoperca obscura. Next base: position 28,435 of record JAVQJL010036791.1, read on the forward strand.
TGCCGTTGCTCACTGTCTGATACAGTGTGTTCTGGGTCTGCCAGCGGTCGTCTGCTTGCGTAGTGCATGTCTGGCTAATTGTGTTGGCCACGCCGCGCTGCCATTAGCATTCCCCAGCTGGACGGAGACGAAAGGGCAACCTCACCCTGTCTGAGAAAAGAGGGATTGAGAGAGGAAGGCGAGAAAACAGATGAGCCAAAACAATAGAGCTTCTTGGATTTGGCTGTTGTTGCTGCTGCTCGCAGTGATTGTGTGTTTTTGTGCGCACGCCAAACGTTTGAGAATCGAAACAAGCAGCATGAATATGGATGCAGAGCCCGTGGATACATCATCACACACAGTGCTGTCAGTGTGTGTCTGTGTGTGTGTGTAAAAGACTGGAATAACACCAGTAAAATTGGCTCATTTTCTGACCTGTACAACCCAGATCTTTATGAAAAAGGCAAAACAAAACCGAGATACACCAAATTTAAAACCTGCATGTTGTTCTGTTTTGATGGCGGTGGTAAACTTTAATGTTTAAATGTATTTCCTGCTCTGTCCTGCCTTGTATTCTCCGTTGTATTTCCTGCTTTCTTGTAATTGCAGGTGTCTTCACCTGAACTGACTTTCTCTTGGCGCTGTAGTATTTCTCAGTGCTCCGACTTCAGCTGGAACTCCGGTTTATTAAAGTGCTTTTTCTGACATACCAGTGCTCCCAAGAATAATCATGTTAATACATTGTAAGTGTCTTGAATGTAATTTTTAAGCAGAGGCTTTAATTTTCCTCAGACAAGTTAGCCATTTGTAGCAAGCAACATTAGTGTTTAATGTCAGCCGCTTGACACAGTATTCCATTTTATTCAGCTGAAATAGCATCTGTGTTATCTTAAATGTCATTAAGTGAAATGTTTTACCACGTTTTGACTAATTAAGACATAAAAACGGTTTTGATTACTGAAAGAAAAACAAACAGATTTCAGTGTTAAAATAAGGGGCAGAAAGCTAGTTGCCATGGCAGCAAAGAGCTTTTGGCAAGTGTGGAACGGTGACGGGGGCCGATGATTCAGGATTTATTCAGATATTAAAGTTTTATACACGTCTTCCAGCTGATTCTGGATCTTTCTGCTCATTTTGGGGCTTTTCTAAAGTAAAGTTTCACGTCACACCAGGTCCGTCCCCGGAGAGAGAGGTTATTCTGGACTTCGTCTGAGCCCCTTTCATGCCTCCGAAGTAAATTGGACATTAATCAAGTGTCTGTTATTGTCACTCCTCTTTACCAAACCAGGGTACTTCCTCCCTCTCCTCACCTCTGCTGTAACTACTTCTGAAAGGTTATTTCAGCTCTGCAGCAGAACACACTTCTTTACTGTCATTTCTCAGTTTTCTTCCATAGATGGGGCAGCCTCATTTTCAGTACAGTCGATAGTCTCATTCCTTCTGATCACACGTTTTCTATCAGGTCTTAACACCAAACTCTGGTACACGATTCTGCTTCTTACTTGATTCTGAGCTTTTTGTCCTCAGTCTGCAGAAAAGGATGAAACTCTGTCGTTTGGTTCTTTCACCTCGTAAGAAGCTGCCGTCCTTTAATGTCCTGTCTCTGCTACAGATTCGGATCCCACCGAGCTCCATTAAAGGCTTCCCACAGACTGCTTTATAAATACCAACCCAGCTGCCTCACCTCCCGGTGCTGCTCCTGTATCAGTAAACCTACCCTTACACAGCAATTCAGAATGATTATTAATAATAATTCAGCAATCAATTAACGTTAACCCTTCAGATTCTTCAACATGTACACTAACGTTGCGGTCTTATTTCTTTGCTTCAAGCTGTCATCTCAGTTTTCTTTATATATAACAACAATCCCATATAACAAATGTACCTGGGGCTCTGTATGTGTACAGTGCATGACACCCTGTTTCTACCTGGTTCTACAATTTGGATAAGGAAAACTCCAGGGAAGTGCTTAAATCCAGAGTTCCTATAACGGCCTGCTTTCGTCATGGACTCGGGTTCATCCAGCCTGGTCTCCATGGTGGTTTCCCTCTCAGCCCCCTCCTCTGAAGTGAGGCGTTCTCCTCCTGCTGCTGCTTTCAGTGCAGCCACAATCTTGGTGTCGTCCTTCTGTTGCTGCTGCAGCTGTGCAAGGCAGGAAGCTTTGATTGTCTTGACCTCCTGCTCCACGTCTCGCTGCCCAGAGAGCTCGGCTCTGCGCTCCTCAGTTTCACAGCGGGGAGCCTCCTGGTGTTCAGCAGCGTGCTCCTCCTGGTCTCCCCGAGCCTTTAGGAGCTGCTCCTCGAGCTCCAGTTAGTCTTCGAGCTCTTCCATCGTGCACTCGGCTTCAACCTCTTCCAGCTGGGCCTTTAAATTCCTGCCCTTTCGCTCTGTTTGCAGCTGCCCATCTGCAATGAAGCAGGTGCTGCTGGGAGAGGGAGTCTTCCAGCTGGGCCCCTCCATCAGATCATCTCTGACTGCCCTCCTTGGATTTAAAAGCCCCTGGCGTTTCGACTACCGCCATCCAGCTCTACCTCTTTGCTTTGACAACTCTCTGACTGTTGCTTCCATCGTGGCTGCAAAATATTGTGTGAACAAATCAAACTTTCATGAAACTCTGACCTTCTTGGTTTGATTTGCATATAATGCATTCATTTATAAAACCTGTGTTTGTATTTGCATATAATAGAAACATCCAACAGTTTGGATTTGTGTCTATTTATTTTGATCAGATTAGAAACTAGAAATTAGTCTGCAGCTCAACTGTCCCATATGCTTCCTGCTGAGCTTGTCTCAGACTCTGCTCACCTGCATGATAGATGACTGCGGTGCCGTCTGGGTTGAATTACAATTTTCAGATTCGACAAAGGACAGTATCTCAGAGTTCTTCTCTTCCATTACAACACGACACCGCAGCCTTTATCATCTGTCAGGAGCCACAATACATCAGATGGCTGATCTTTTCCCACCTGAAAAGAGCAGGTGTGTGTGTCGGAGACCGAGTTCGAGCATGTGCACGTACAGGTGTGTATTTCATCCTCTTCTCATCTCATTCTGGATCAATGTGTGTTGTCCCGTCAAAGTATCGGCCTTTCTTTCGACACCCAATTACAAACCCGAAGCCCGGTGTCCTGCAGAAATAGGACACGAAGGCGAGGACAGAAAACAAAAAGCAAAGCGAGCTGAGGAGGAACGTCTCACCTGATCAGAAAACAGCCGTCGTTTTCTGCCCTTCATGCGACTGGAGACAAACTACAAGATATAAACACTTCCCTGCTTTTGTCCGACTTTTGTAAGAAATTGTTGGTGCGTGCGTGCGTGTGCGTGCGTGTGCGTGCGTGTGCGTGTGTGTGTGTGTGTGAGAGTGAAAGAATAAAGAGAGAGAACTGCCACTGGGAAGAGACGTGGAGGGTAGATAAGCAGCGTCTCAAACCTCCAGAGAATAACACAGAAGTGAATCTTCCCTCCAACGAAGTGGATTTAACACTCAGCACTAAAAGCTCAAATCTGACCCGAAACACCTTTTCACAAATGTTGTTCTGTGATAAGTGTGTGAGGTGAATCAAATGCTGAGATCCTTCTGACCTTTTAAAATCATTTCAGTCACGTTAGAAGCGTAGAGTTTGGTCTTAAGGCTTTTATTTTGGTGGTATCATCTACTTCTAACAAACCAGTTAAAAACTTATCTTGGATCATCTTACACTATTATGTGTGATCGCTTTACAGATTTTAAGTAGATTTTAGTTTTTCCTATTGACTCCTGTGGTTTACAGGACATTAGGGAACTCACAAAAATAGAAAGTTGAAGGATAAATGGGAAGAAATTGGAAATTAAGTGTTTAGCGTTGCTAAAATATATTTTTTAACTTGTTCTGTTCAGTATTTTCTTCTTTGAATTTATTTGATAAGCTACCATGTATGATTTACTGCATTTCCCAGGATGCTTTTCAGCAAACCAGAGGTGGAGGTGATTGCAGTTGTGTCCCTTTCTCGTGGCTGAATTGCATGATGGTCATTTTTTTCTGCTGCTGTGGATGGAGGGATCGGTGTCTCCGCCTCTACTCTGATCAACTCCAAACCTGTGTGAGTGTCGAATGTCGCTAAATGAATCGCAGGGGACGATAGTGAAGCTATTAGCTCTGATGGCCACGTTTGGCCTGTTACTTATAAGAAGACAAGATGTGCTCATAAAGACACCAGACTCTCGTGTGCTGCAAAAGAGGGCTCTTATAAATATTAGAAGGCTTTGGCTTTGTACATGGAGTCTAATGAGCCCGTGAAGACATGCACGAACATGAATAAACACTCAATGTGATTAAACCCTCAGGCTGAAACTCACATGGGATTCCTGTGTGTTTGTGAGAGAGACAGATGCTTCATTTCGAGCGGGATGCCCTCAAACATGCTGCTGAACAAAGCAAGAATCCCACATTTTGGATCACCATCTGAGAGAATCAACGTGTGTGTGAGTGTGTGAGAGTTCAGCATTTTCAAGAAAGTCTTTATTTCCTTGCATTATTAGGCAGCGGGGTCATGTGCAGATTAAATATCCTTTTAAGTGAGAGCTGAGCCACAGAGCAGATCTCAGTTCAGCGGTCAGCCTTGGTTGTGACTGTCGCTGCTCGCCGGGACGGAGAGAATCAGACGGAGAGAAGAATGAGCTGAAATGAGGTTTCTCTGGGTGGCCGGCCACGCTCCTCGTGCCGCGGCGAAGAGCGATTCGATTCAAGACGACCTCCGCTGCTCCTTCACGCCGAGAGGTGGTGCGGGCCGTCTGGTAAATGGTAAAAGAAACGCAGGAGGGACTTCAGCTCCCAGCATGCCTAGGAGAGGCTCCCAAGACAAAAGGGAGGGGAAGAAGTGATCATGACCTGGGTATCCCTCAAATATCAACAAACTACAGTTTCTGTTCGGGATCTTTCTCTGCTGCAAAAAAATCCAAAGCATGAAACAGTTTATTAAACTTTCATCAAGAAGAATGAAAAGAAGCCTGCGTACACAGCTGTTCATATCTAACGGCTTTACTATGGAGCCATCTATTTTAAACACGAAGCAGCATGATCGCACGTGTCCTCTCGGTTTAGTTTGCTGTTGTTTCACACAGTGAAATGCAAAGAGGGGCGGGAAATTGTTCATATTTGCACGCTCATGAGACAAGAACTGATGGATCCTCTTTTCTTCCACTGAACCTTTAAACATGCTGATTCCCTGCTGTTCTGTTCTTCACTGACCACGTCAGTGTGACTCATTTCATCCTCCTCTGATTTCTGTCTTCCCGAGCTTGTCTCAAAACTACGGAGCCGTATCAAACACCAAACAGAAAGAAGTCATAGTTGGTCTGTTTGTCAGGATTGTTTTACTTTTGTTATGTTTCTGCATGGCAACACAAAAGCTGTAAAACTGTAGACATTAAATTAAAATCAACAAGTTAAAGTTGACATTTTGACTGAGGGCAGCTCGTACACTAGCATTCTCCACTGGAGGGGCCCCCTAGAGGCCACTGCTTTGTGTTTTCTCCATTTTAAGCACATCTCAGAGGGCACTTTCTCATTTTCTCCACTGGAAGAGCACGCCAGAGGAGACTTCATCACGTTTTATCTGCCATAGGGGCATCTAAGAGGGCACTTTTGCTGCGTTTTTCTTTTTCGAACATGGGCGGTACCGTGGGCGTGTGTTTGTGTTCATTCGTGCAGCAGAAAGTGACAGTCAGCTAGACACATGATGCAAGAAGCAACGCGTATGTAATACAACATGCATACTTTAAAGCAAACACTCAGAGATGCTCACAGAGGAAAGAGACTCAGAAACAAGCACAAGTGCTGGGCTTTGTCTAACGAGCCACAGACAAACACAGAAACTGATTAGTTTTGCGAAGGACTGCGAGGAAAGAACCCAGCATTCTGCTGACTTCAGAAAAACAGTGTAGCTGCAGACAGTTAATCAGCTAATCAGTGAGTTTGTCAGGGAAAACAGTAAGAACAGCGTACTGTGTGGAGAAAGCCGTGAGTCAGCTACACATTGGACTGTACGAACCTGAGTGAACATAAACTCAACTAAAGCCTGAAAACAGAACTACTAGTGACCTCCAAAGTAACAATAACATAAGCTGTGTGTCATTGCTTAGTATTTGCTGGGGGGAAGAAATGTGTTTGTCACCCCCCCCCAACCTCCGTCACTGCAGGTTTGATGCTGTAGGGAGTCGAGGCGCTACACATTAGCCGTCCTGCTAACCGTCTGAACTTTGCACACTAACTTGGCATAAACCAACACAGTCTGCATTTAAGAGAACAAGAGGGCAGCTAATCAGCATGAAGCTGCTTATGAATGTAATTAATGCAACCGACGGCAACGATTTATTTAATATATATAATATAATAATATTTTCACCTGCAGGTCCTTGTTTAAGGACACAGTGACGATGGAACTAACTATAAAACAGGAATGGTGCATTTATCCTGATCAGAGTATCAGAACTCCATCATAAACATCTGCTGCTGCTTTGCTTTTCATGCGCAGCCGCCTGCAGGATATTTATCCCGTGTGTTTCCACACACTTACCTCGTTGTGACCCTTCATTTAAAGGTGTAAGAAGCAGAACTGAGGATATGTTAACGATATTTTAGGAATAATTGAGGGATTATCAAGTAAAGTCTCTGAAATTGTAAAAGACACTGGAGAGAATCAGAATCCGGTTTATTGTTTTGGTGCGTGGGTGCCAACAAGAGCAATATATACATATACAGAAAAATAAAAAAAAGATTAAATAAAGCAAAATAGACAATATACAATAATAATAAAAGAAGAAGAGCTGTGCAATGAAGCATTGTTTAACTGATTAATCATATAATCAACAGATTTACTGATGATGGAAAGAATCCTTAGTTGCAGCCTCACCATGAGGCAACAATACATTTTGGGGTGAAACTAGAACACAGCTCCACTGAAAACTGTACCAATCATCTCTCTCTGTGCGGTTACAAGTGGACACAAGCTGAATAAAACATGTTATTGACCTGACAGTCCAAGCCCAGTGATTGAGTACTAAATCACTTCCCTCTCCTTCTATTATGTATCTCTATTTGGCCTGCCAGTTTCAGAGGGAAATAAATTAATCAGCCAAGCTGGCGGACTCATTCATCTCAAGCTAATTATGGAAGGAGAGCTCAGTAGACCCCAGAGTCACAGCTAACATTGAACTTTAAGGCTTACGGTTTAGTGTAAATGCTTTGTAATGTCTGCTGGTGGCTACTTTTACCGGGAAGTTATTCCCTCTCTCCTTCATTCTTATGCATAGAGCTAGGCCAATGCAAACAATCCGTGGATGGGATTACTATTCTATCTTTCTTGCCCCAGCTGGCCTTGACTGAGTCTATTTCCATTATCCCACCCATCGATTCGCTCCAGCACCTTTCTTGTGGCTGTGCTGTTAATGTAATTGAATGGGACTTTTTTTACCCCCCCCCCCCTTCTCCTTGGCATGAGTACCCACACACATACCCTCACACACAGTCTCTCTCCCTCTTTCTGCCAGATGTTGCCAGGGCTATCGAGCTGCTGGAGAAGCTGCAGGAGTCCGGTGACGTCCCCGGGCACAAGCTTCAGTCTCTGAAGAAGGTCCTTCAGAGTGAGTTCTGCACTGCCATCAGAGAGGTGAGGCGCTGTCATGGGAGGGAACCGCCGGTCCGTGAACACCAACGTGACTCGTGTCTTTTTTGTTCTTTTTCTTTATTCTCTTTATTATTATTTTTTTTGGATGACCTTTCTCAGACTAGTGCTTCTTGCTGTGGTGTTTTTGCAGCACTCTTCCAATCAATCATTGTGCTCGGCACTGGGATGTTTTTCCCTTGGAGTTGCTCTTTCACCCGTTCAGTCACAGTTGCTGTGTGGTCCATCCCAAGACCTTAATGCTTTTTGTCTGTTAATTCCAAACAAATCAGGAAAGTAAATAAAGAAATGATATAACATGTTAGGAAAATACTAGGCAGGGTGTTGTCTAGCAAGCATAGGTTTAGTGTTTAGTGAACTTAGTATGCGATTAACACTATATATTTGTGAAGTTGCAGTATTTAAGTTAAGTTAAAGTTAGATACAACTCAACCTTAAGTTATTCTTTATTACCTTCTATCTTGTCGGAATAGCTAGAAAAATGAGACATGAGAGCCTGAGGAAAAGGAATTTACTTTGGTAGCATATTGTAACAGCTGCTTTGTTTTGTGGTCCTTAAAGTTAAAATAAATTTCCACCTTGCATTATTCACATAAATTACAGCCAACTGACTGACTATACAGGTGTTAGCTATAAGCTAAATAGATGTACGTAGTCCCCTATTTCCAAAAGGCTGCACAGGGTGAAAACTTTACTTCTGAGAATAGTGAATCTGATTCATAGTATAATTAGCCATGCTGCAAGTAAATAAAGTGGCCAATTTAGTGTTAATGTAAATAAAAGTTGCATTTAGTATCGTAGTATTTAGCATTGACTTTACACTTAAATTAGTGATTAGCTGGTGCAAGATGTTGCTATAGCTATGCTAAAGATGTTAATATAGTGCTCCATGATTTAGCTACACTGTACTTGAAAGGTAACACATCCTGATTTTGTTGTTTTCTTCCAGGTAACTAGTGATGCGTTGAAACTCAACAACAACGGTAAATTGGGAGGAATTATGGCTATAAAAACAAAATCTGAGTGTACCTTTAAGTCACATTGTTGTCACATGTTACATTAATCAAAAATGACTGCAGCATAATGAAATCGTCAGAGATTATTGCCCTGCCTTATTACTGCTGGAGCTGAACATCAAAACTCAGAGGAAACATTATGAGCATTTCCTAAACTCAGATATTTGGTAAACTTGTTAAACTGAATTCTAATTAAGCAAATCACTGTTTCAGATTGGTTTTGATCACATTTTACTCGGACGGAATAAAAATGTGAATCATTAACTGGAGTTCTTGATTTTCTCCTCTTGGTAAATTTCTCTCATGCACATGCACACAAACAGCCACCAACTGATCCATCATCTTAACACCATTCATCAGATGGAAGGGGTGCAAAGCAAACAAGGGCACTCACTCTACATGACACCACTACACAGGCTGTTAACAACAGATCTTGTATATTTAGTGTCCTGTCTGTTGTGATATGCTGAAGCATGTATTTGTTAAGCAAACAGGAGTCTAAAGAGCAGAGAAACAGATGACAGCTGCCACAATGGCCTCCGTGTTGAACATGTAAATTGTCCTGGAATGAAAGCGGGCCATTAGCAGACTTGATCAGAACGTCGGGGAGAAGATCCACAGGGAACATTCACAGTATTGTAAATTAAAGGGACATTCAATTAAATTGTATTGCTTCAGAGCACAAAATAACCATAATATGTTTTGGAATATCTGTATCAATGACTCAGGTCCAGGTCAAGTGCTGAGATTAGTGGTTTACCAGATGCACATTCAAAATTATAAATGTTTCTATCACCTTCTGTATGTAACTAATGTAATATTTTTAAGAGGTAAAAAAATATCCTCACTTTGATTTAGCGATATATTTGATACCACCAATTATCTTTGCCATACACACTTTGGAGGAAACATAATTTCAGTACTGTTACTTACTTTGAGGGTGGTGTTAAAACACGATTGTGAGATACTTTATTTAATAGTATTCTCACTATTACTAGTTACTTGGTAGATTATATTTTTACTTAAAAAACGTATGATCATCTAAATATTTGTATACATTTTTATAGATGGAATAAAGCTCAGTGAAGACATAAATTACATATTACGCATATATATTTAATGAATGTGCGAGTTCATTCATCTTTCAGCTAGCAGTGTCTCGTTACAATAATGAAAAGTTCACCACCACTGGCAGCGTCACACGTTAGGAGAAATGGCTTCTGACAGAATATTACGTTAAAAAAACAACCAACTCTGACATCATGCGAGACAGAAACGAAGAAAGCACTCGTCTTCTCCTTTCACGGGGTCCAGCTCTGCTCTGGCCTGTTAGGGGAAGCCTGGTACTTCCTGACACCAACTGGCAATGGGCTGACTGATCTCAGCGCCAGTCACTGCAGTGCAACGACACTGATTCTCAAAAACCTATAAAAAAAGATCCGTAGTAGCAGCAAGCAGATTCCCCTGTGCCAAGTGGCAAAGATGCAGACCACTTTGCCCACAAAGAGCTGGCAAAACACAGTCACCAGGGAAACCATCAGAGATGCTCTGGGATTAGTGGGCTGCAGCGAGGCTGACTACGGTTTATAGTCGATTACAGGTTTGTGAGAGATGATGATAGCTTCTCTCTGTAGTGCTGAGGCTGCCGGTGAACAGGTTGTAGAGTGCTGGCTACTGCACACTGTAGATTATTATTGTTATTACGCGGATGCATTGAAGGAGTTGTTGTGCTGGAATATCACAGCTCTCAACAGCTGTGTCCTCTGTTCCACTGTTTGTATCGGAAACAATTAGAAGAAGCTCAGTGGAAGGGAATCTCAGTGGGAAAGCAGCAGTAAGGCTGGATTTAATGGCCTGATACGCAAGAGTCTCTTTGAATGTGTTTGTTTGTGACAAGAGAGAGCGTTCACAACCACAGGGCTCGCTCAACAGCTGATCTGTTCTTCTACCGCATGGCATCCCTCTATTTCAGGCACAAATAGTAATATCTCACAGTGGCGGTTTTTAAGTTTATGCCCATTTACTGCAACTTGCACACATACAGTATTCTTTACATTACTGCCAACTATTCATAAAAATGTTGTTTTATGTATTTTTAAATGTGCTTTTTCCTACTTTGTTGATTGCCATTCATTTTAAATGACTTGAGATACTGCTGAGAATCCTTTCCTAATAACACTTTAGTGTCTATTATTTTTGTCAGTGCCACACACAGTTAGAAAGCTATCAAATCCACTTAATCATCATCATTTTCACTAGTTAAATGTTTGCGTGTTGTTTGTCTTTTGGGTTTGATCTCAGATGTCAGAGCTTCCCACCAGCACTTGAACGCACCGCCGTGAAAGAAAGAAATCAGCACTTTCAACCACAAAATGATAAAGTAATGTTCATTGTGATGGAATACCAATCTCAAGCAATTGTGAAGTCTCTGAGAGTAGATGTTTTATAACATAATGGCAGTAATATGAATCCCGTAGCCACCTGGAAGAGAAAAAACTGCATCCATCTGTCTAAAAAAGTAATGCTTTGTAGCAAACTGCTTTTATAAAGCAGAAACATGGGTTTAGTCTTTTAATGGAAACAGTTTTCCTCCACTTCAAAGCCTTTCTTTTTTTTCACTCCTTGCTATATAATCATATTCTGATTCACTTTGACTGCACCCACTTCTCTGTTCTGCATGCCATCCATCAGTGTTAACAACTCGCAAGTTAAAAGAGCCATGAAACACGGGTTAAACTGTAAGTCCAACCCTCCTGTTGTTCATTTTGATCACACACAAGCTCTGTGACATTTCATTATTACAGATGACCTTTCTCTCACAACTCCAGGCGTTGTGTAATCTGTGGTATGATTCCTTACATATATGCCATGTAGCTCATTTCACAGTCTGGTGGGAACGCCTGATAAAATGGAAGTACTAATCTTGTCTATAGAAAAAAAACCCTACTGTAAGTCCACCTCCGAACCTGATCCCATACTCTGTGTCAATAGAATTTACCGAACATGAATCAGCCTTGTTAAGGATGACAGGCCGCATGTCAATATGAAGAATGGATGACAAGGAAAAGAGATTGTTCAGCAGTGTTGGGCTAAATGACGGAGAGACAGAATTTGATGAGCTGGTTGTCTTTAGCTGCCACGTTCATCAATGGCAGAGAAGAGGAGGGAAGATCTCAGGTCTGTCTCACTGCATCAGCGTGAATGAGTTGTCAGGGTCAATCAGCCTTGCAAATGGGAAAGGAAGGACACAAGACAAAATGAATGGAAGCTCTAACCAGCCGGAAATAATGGAGAGTGGGAATTCACAATATATTTGGTCGGAGAGTCCCACTTGACAAACACAGGAAGTGCAAAAAGCGGGCCAGAGCGATTGCATCTTTCAGCAGCTTTAACGTTGCAGTAGATTTTCCGCTTCAGCAGAGATTTCCAATCAAGGTAATTGACTGTGCTTTTTTATAAAAGCAAAAGCAAGCGAGGGCGGAGGATTTGTGTTGATTCCATCACGATGCCTCTGCCTCCCACATCACATTAAGTCAAAGGATGAAAGGTACATTATGTCGGTACGTGCAAAGTCAGTGCTTTCCTTCCCTCCACGGTTAACTCCGGAGAGAGGGAAAGTGTATTGTTAAGATCTCCGCTGGTTTTCATCTGTTTCCAACAACATCCAGGCTAAGACCTCTCTTTTACCCATCCCCCTCCATCTCTCTGACTCAGTAGAGGAAGCAGGAAGCCATGGTTACAAGCAGCGTTGTCACACCAGTTCGCCCTGCAGGTATCTCTGTCTATTCTCTGGCTTTGTGGCGTCCTCCTTGTGAGTGTCACACAGACATGGTGTGTGTTTGTGCATGTGTTTCACAATAATCCACTGTGGTGTGCCAGGCAGGTAGGAAACACACAGGAGAGGGGTGGACTGAAGGTGTCGGTGTTTTAGGGATGGATGGTGGAGGAAAATGTTTGGCAGGCAAAAGGAAAGGCAGAAGGGGAATTGAAACGATGCCTGCAGGACAGCTGGCCTTTTTAGAGCAAAGTGCAGCCACAACAAGAGCAAACTGACATTCAGAAGCACACAGCTATTTGTTCCATGTCATGATTCTGTTATTCAGGGCACTGCATTCAGGTTAAATACGTAGAGAGATATTAAACATCCTGTTTTACCTCCTTTAGAGCACTGTAATACATTTCTCAGTTAATTATAATTTCTTATGGACAAAGAAAAGGAATAAACTAGAAAACACTGTAAATAAGAGAATTTTAAAGCTGCATCACTAAATATTTTTTATAGTAACTATGGATCAAATTATCACCACCAGGACTTAAAGAAGAGTCTTTTTCTAACCACAGTTAGGAACTGTCAGACTGTATAAAATAGGGAGCAGAATAAAATATTCCATCTAATAAACGAGGAAAGAATGCAAAAAACGTATTAAGGCATCTGCTAGTGGGAAGGCTTCCCTTGCACAAACACGATGGTCATTAATTAAACCTTCAGCTGCAAAATAAGTTTCTCTGCACCCTGTGAAGATCGCATGAGCGCTGCAGTCATGTTTGTAAAGAGCCATCACTAAACATTTACATAACAGAGACCTGTGTTTGAAAGCCCACAAGCCATTACTTTGCAAGATAGATGAAGCCAGCAATGTTACAGATGCCTTGTTTGAAAAGTGTTAATTATGAGAGGGGGGGGGGGGGAGCCGCTCTGCAGGTAGACAGAGGCAAGAAAAAACCTTTCATGGCATTTACAAAGCTGTGCTCAGCCTCAGAAAGTGCAAAGGTGGAAGAAGTCCTCAGGAAGAAGTGTCATTTTGGAGTTAAGTGTGTGGACTGCAGGCTCCTTTTCCTTGTATGCATCAGTGCTATAAATCTACAAAAATAAAAATAAAATAAAAATGTGTTGCAGTCTGAAATGTAGAGCTGCACTCCCGTTTTGAGCTTTGGGATTCATGAGCAAACAAGACAACAGAAGCTCAGGCATATTTTTTTTCCCCCACTCTGAGATCCCTACACACAAATATCTCGGGGTTTGGATCCTATAAGTTTACATCCTTTTGATGATGCAGAGAAGTGAGGCCTTTGTGATGTTGTACTGTGGTTCGTCAAAGCTATAGGCATGTTCGCTTCCAGGCAAGCTGCCATGCTTTGATGAGAGACATCATCTAGTGAGTGGAAACAGATGATTAAAATTCATTTCTGAGCCGCAGCATCTAATGTGTCATACACGGTAGTTTTGAGTTTATTTTTGCACTGAGAAATGTTCAGTATCATTACTCTAATTAAAATTGCATTGCTCAAACACGCAGATGTGTTTGCACTCGGTTGGAAAAGTTGTCTGCTGAAATCATCTGATTTTGTGTTTCATCAAGTGAGTTCCACCTACTCAGCAAAAACATTTCCCCAGAGACTTTTTGTAATCAGCAGATACATCTCCATAATTTTAAACTTCCATCTCCATCTTCTTATTGCAGTGTTTATTATTTGGTTCCAGCGTTGGAGGGAAGTAGCAAATCTGACGGATTTTAACATCTGAACGCTGCAGTGCATCCTGGTTTAATGAGAACTATTCAACAGTACTCTTACAGAAAAGAGGTGCTTTTGTGTTACAGTACATTAACCACACATCCTCAGTCAACACCCCCCCCCATAAGGGTGTCTTTAAAAGACACGTCTTAGCCGGATAGGTCAGTTGCCCGCATTGACTCTGTCTGGCTCGGTGAATAGGCAGAAAAGCTTGTTTTTCACCCAAATGGATGTACAGCAACCTACATCTTGGCACCAATTGATGTGTATTCAGTAATGTTCTACTGTCTGGTCTGAAGCCTTTTGTGTTAGTTTATAAAGTCAAAACCAGATCGTCTCTTCCTTTTCCCGAGCTGAAAGTCAAAATGATCTCTTAGTTCTTAGAAATAGATGCACGTCAAGGTGCTTCACAAATAAAGAGCACTATTCAGGAGAATGATGTTAAGACTTACATGATATAATAGTCAAGGCCGGTACCCTTAAAACCTCCTTAATGAAGTAATTATTCTCTTATCTTCTCTGAGAGTCTGACACACAAAATGATCTTCCTCACTTTTTGATTTGCTGTTGATGTTTGCAGAAAGAATCCCAGGAAGTGATTTTGTGTTTTCCATCAGTCAGCCTGTTAATGCAGCACGCGACTGAGCAGCCAGGTGTGGAGGAACGCCGGTATTGCTACGGTTTGGGCTCGGACGCGAGGTTGATGATTTCAGTGAAGCGTAATGATAACGCACACTTCTCTTCATCTCTTTCAGGTGTACCAGTACATGCATGAAACAATTACAGTGAATGGCTGTCCAGAGTACCAGGCGAGGGCCACAGCTAAGGTAACAACTGCTTTGGTGATCTGGATCTGATCTCTACATCAGTAATTATTTGCAATTAAAACTTTATATATGACTGTAACTAATGAGCGAATTATCTGTTAATCACCCAGTGATATCATTCTCATCTTTCCTTCTGGTCAAAGCAGAACGAAATTAGCAAAGTAGGCCCTCATTAGCAGTGTGTGTGTGTGTGTGTGTGTGTGCGTGTGTGTGTGTGTGTGTGTGTGTGTGTGTGTGTGTGTGTGTGTGTGTGTGTGTGTGTGTGTGTGTGTGTGTAATTAAGCAATAGCACATGAGAGTGCCAGTTTTGTAAGATTAAGGCAGAAGGCTGAATGCCAATATCGCACGCTAAAGTAATACATCAAGTGTATTTTTGCTGCTATGCCACCATTTTATTATTGATCTTGTTGGTAAAACACACAAAACTAGAAGTGAAACTTACTAAATAGTTCTATTAGTCTGTGAGTCAGTATGGAAAGTAAACACACAAATGTGGTTAGAGCACTCTATCGGGAGATTATTTGCCCT
Source organism: Nannoperca obscura (assembly GCA_036024295.1). Classification (NCBI taxonomy): domain Eukaryota; kingdom Metazoa; phylum Chordata; class Actinopteri; order Centrarchiformes; family Percichthyidae; genus Nannoperca; species Nannoperca obscura. Next base: position 43,961 of record JAVQJL010036791.1, read on the forward strand.
CATTGGCAAGATTACTCCGCTTTAACTAGATCTGTGCCTTTCTCTGAGGGTTAAGAAGTTTTCCTGATATACTAACACTCATCAAACAACCTGTGTCAAACTCAAAGGGATTATTTTATTTAGGCCACATGCATTATAGAGTGTTTTAGGCTTACATAAAGGTTTTAGTCTGATCTCAGTGAGTATGCTTTGGGAAAATAACACAACTCACAAGGTCAAACAAACTTGTAATCAATACTGGCATCACTTGTACACTTTTCCCCCGAAGACTGACAGCATATTACAAAATGTGTTTCAGGTTTTATTTCTTAAACATCCGTTCCACTAGAATTTCCAGCTCTTCATCCTTGTTTCAACAGTCTTGAGTTACTACATGTCTTTGATTTGAGCTATAAATTGTTCTTTAATTCCATATAATAAATCACCCCGAATCCTCAGATTAACAGCCACTAGATTTCTATCTTTATTCTGCTTTACTCCCAAATGTAGTTTGCTATCAACACCGATGTCACAATCTTCTCTTCCCCAACATGGATGAAAAATGAATCTGTAAAACAATTTAATGATAAAAGCACATTTGTTTTGCTATTGTCACAACTGTCAGGCTCGATGTATTAGATGGATTTCATCATTTTGTTCTTTTTGATCAAAGTCTTTAGGGTGCATTGTAAATGAACCAAGAAAAACTATTTCTATAGTCACGTTGCTGGCTTTGATATTTAATCACAGTTCACTGCTCATATCAGTTTTTTTAGATGACAGCTGGTTTCTGTTTGTTAATGTAACTTATATAAGGTGTCAATTTTTGAGAAAGTGCGTCCTGTTTTTTTAAACCTTTGTTTCATCCACTCGACTGTGTAATATTTCCGGAAGATGTTTTTCGTTGCTTGCTTTTCAGAAAGCATCACGTCCCTGTCACAGGTGAAGGACAACATGAGAACGGAGACATTGTGCAGTGTGAATGGAATAAGCTAAATCTGGCCTACAAAAGAGATGAGCTTGATGCGGGGGGGGGGGGAGGTTCAGTGTTCAGCTGGGTCCACTCATCTTTGCTTCGGGAGGACCTGGAGGATGTGAATAGGATTTTACAAGGCTTCAAATGATGAGTGCTCCTGACTTCTTTTGTTGGCTCCTCCAACCAACACTCTTGCCTCGAGTCTGGTGAATTGCAAATGAGCACCTGGTTAAAAGAATAGCTCAACATATTGATGTTCGCTTTCTTGCCGAGAGTTAGATGAGAAGATTGATAGCTCTCACATGTCTGTGCGTTAAGCTTGGATCCAGAGTTAGGAGATTGTTGAGAGATAATTAGCTTATATTAGCATTAACATTGGAATCTCTATATCTCACCCATTCCCAGGTTATATCTGGTTTGTTTAATCTGTACACAAACAGAATCATTTTCTTATTTCTATTTCTTTCTTTTTTTTTGTTGAAATCAAGATCAGGTTGTGTTTGTGTATTTAAGTGTGGAGCTAAAGCCAGGAGGTGATTAGCCTAGCTTAAATAGCTACTGGAAGCAGGGGGAAACAGCTAGCCTGGCTCACTACAAAGTAAAAAGATATATACCTCCCAGCGCCTTTAAAGCTCGCTAATTGACACAATGTATATCCTATATTTAGTCTGTGCATTTTTCAGGGCCTAAATTTGCATTTAATTCAGCATATAAGTAATAAACCACAAAATGAACCTGTTTACATTTCTGTTTGGTTTAGCCCTCACAAATCCAGGCTAGCTGTTTCCAGTCTCTATGCTAAGCTAAGCTAAACGCCTATTGGCTGTAGGTTAATACTCATGCAGAGACATTGATATTCTCATTTTAGTCTTTGCAAAAAAGGAAATAAAGGTATTCCCCACAATGTCAAATTGGGCGCAAAATGAGACATTTAAAAAAAGATTTGCTTTTAATTAAGACATATTAATAACTGATACTGCATTGATAATATATCCTGTCCATTTGTGTCATTTAAGTCAGCATCATTGTCTGATCTAAAAAATAGCAAAAACACAACATCTTTATTAATGGCAAGAGTCATTCACAAAGTAACTGTGACGGTTAAGCTGGAAAGTTTCTTTTTTTCTAAGCCCGAAGCACGAAGACGTGATTTAAGCAGCTTTAAAACACCGTCCTACTTTTCTTTCTTTGCCCCAAACTTTGAGAAGTTACTGCTCCTAAATCTGTATTAAAACTGAACATCCACTGGGCAATTAAGCACACACTTAATGGACTGAGCCGGCTTAGCTGTGGGGACACTCTAAACTGGGAACACTGGATGTTTTTAAAAGTCTGTTACCCTCTCTAGAGATAATCACCAAGCCAGGCCACAGTGCCAATTGCATTTAATCAGTAACACCCATATAGTCCAAAAGGAAAAAGGATGCATACTGTAGCAATAGTATTGAAAATGGAAATAATGATGAAATATGCAGAAGTGTTGCACACTTGGACTAAAAGGGGACTTTCAGGCGTGCGTTAGTTTATTACATTCATTTACTTCTTTTCTGCAAATATAGAAACACAAGCACATCAGCGCAACATAGCTGCATACTGCATTCGGCTGTCTAGGTCCTCTGAGTGACGCATGCGCCTTCTAGTGTCTTACCCGAAGGACCCTGGAGCTGCCCAAAGTGCCTGTGTGAGCTTTACTCACTGCAGCCATAAATTAATAATGAACAAAAACAATAATACATGAAAATGGAAGGTGTCCAGTGTCCATTAATATGTCCAACATTAATGTGGGTCCTATACAAGTTTCTGTCTCTCGAGTACTTTAGTTAGTGAGATGGCAAATCCATGTTTGAGATAGATGAGATTTGTGTTTCACCTGAACAACTTGATTCTCTTTGATTGGTTCATTAATTAAATCAATTCAGCCTCAAATTCCTCGCTCGAGGCCCTTATAACTGATCGTAATGGAGACTATCAGGGCTGTGTGGGTTCCAGATAAAATAATGGCAGCTGATGATCAAGTCATTGTGGGTGTTTTAAGTCATACTTATACTGTACAGTGCAGTGTGGTTATCAAATAAGTATCCTCTAGCATCTTTCATTTTAAATGCCTCCTGTGTTTGAGAGGCCATCTGCCAGATTGTTTTTTTGTTCGCAGAAAGCCCGATAAAGTTGTGAAGGTCGATGTGCTCCGAGGCCTGGGAGGCGACGGTATGCATGCAGAGGAGCTGCCGTTTGGCTTCACAATGGGACAGGGAGGAGAGGAAGAAAAAGGAGGAGGACATAAAGAGAAAACGGAGGGAGAGGGGAAATTGGCAGAACACAATAACCAGATTGAAACAGTCAGCGGGAGAGGAGAGAGAAATGAGCGAAACAGTTTGAGGAGAAATGAATGTGGATATGAAGAGGCATATGAATATGGAAGAGAGAGCAGAGATGGGGGTGCTGCCTGGAGGGAGCATCAAAGACCTCAAAGTGCCAAGCTACTTGTCTGCTGCTGGGGAATTTGGATACACATCCGCAAAAGCTCCTGACAGAACCTCCCCTCCTCTACTTTTTTATCCTACTTTTTCCAGATCTACCTCACATATAATAGATGATGCCGACTTGACAGCGAGACACCTGTGGCAGTGCTTCTGTGGATCAGTGGGCACGGGGTGTCTCTTTCTCTGTTCGTCTGCCATTAGCTTTCCCAGGCTCGGCTAACAAGCTCCTGGGTGCTTTGTTCTGAAGGCACAAGGAGCAAGGAGCTTGGCTTACGGTTCAAAGAAACCCTGCGGCCAGCGAGCAACATCAACAAGCTGCTGGAGATACAGAGTGAAAGTCGTCTGGCTGCTCCTCCAGCTCCAACTCAGATGTGTTAATCCATGTGATTAGAAAGTCAGAGAACTTCCCATGCAGAGTCCAAATTTCCAGCCCTGACTAAACCTGACTAAATCCCAGCGCTTTGTTGTAGTCGTCCACCTTCGCCATCATTTTGTAACACTTCACTTCGAGGGCAATGAAGCTACTGCAAGACCTTCAAAGTGTCACAATTGCTTTTTTTGTTCCTCAAACAAGACATTTCTGTCCCAGACAGTTGTCGTGTTGAGGTGTGGATGCAAAAACTACACGGTTGCATTCGCATGAGGTGCACTGAACAATACAATAATCAGACCATTCAACAAACAGAAACACACAAGATGTCACTGTGTGTGTGTGTGTGTGTGTGTGTGTGTGTCTACCTTCTTCTCTGCCCTGGTTACCTTTCATCTCCAAGGTGCTCCAAATGTTGTTATTGGCTAATATATATATATATATATATATATATATATATATATATATATATCTATATATATAAGTGTCTGGGACGAGATTTTTTGTTTTGTGACAAAAAAGAGACAA
>JAVQJL010036796.1:0-10314 GCA_036024295.1 Nannoperca obscura
TGTTTGTCTGCTATATGATATATTTAACTGAAATTGCTGATCCGAACAACCAATGATTTATAAAGGAAAATCTTGAAAATGATCAGGGGTGCCCAAACTTTTGCATGCCACTGTATATACCAGCTGATTTTGTCCAAAATGAAGACCTAGTCATTGGAAAAAAACACCTTTGTATAAATAATACGTGAGGAAAACCTGCTCACCTGTCCTGTTGTTGTATGTGTGGTCATTTGGCATGTTGTTGTCAAGGTATTGGACCCCGCCTCCTCCCACATACCAGTTTACATTGGCGTTCCACTGGTTACTGTATCCACACAGGTGAGACTCCTCAAAATCACACTCTAGACCCAGAAAAGTGAGAAATCAGCAACAGACCTGCTTTATGGGTGTGGGAGCAAAAGGCTTTTATCTTAATGTACCAAATATGTTCATGTGCGTCGGTGCAAGTTTAACGCACAGATGGTCTTCATCCAGAAATACACGTGGATTTTTTCTTCTTGTGTATATATGAGTGATGTATGTGTGGAGTCACAGACCCAGGCAGTATCCAGGGCTGATGTGGATCTCAAAGATGGCCACACTGCTCCCAGCGCTCCGTCCAGGTTTACCTTCGATGACAACCTAATCAACAGCACATGTTCAGTAAGACCCTGCAATCAGTGATACAGGAATGACATCACAGAGGGCGAGCGACCGTAAGGAAGGTCAGAGAGAGTACAAGCATGAAATGAACAAAAATCAGCAGGTTTGCTTTAAACTGACTTGTAAATGGAGAAACGACACATTGGAAGAAGAAACCCTTGTTAAAGCATGAGGTCATAGCTTGTACATGTGGGTGTGAATGTACAGGATCAAGCATAATCTCAGATGTAAAATTGTACTTAAGACGATTCACTCTTTTTAGCTTTTAGGTCTCCACCAAATCCTGAGAAAAATAAATGAGATAAATGTAACTTTGTCTGTTGTTTGCTGCTGGTGCACTTTTTTCTCCACCTGCTAAAAAGTTTTACCAGCCACTCAACAGATTACCATTTTCCTTCGGCTGGTGAGTGAAGCATTTGGCTGGTGGCAGGTGCTAGTTTTATGCCCTGGGTAGCATACAGTGGATTTATCAGAGCTAAAGTGCTGCTGCTGCTGAAACTCAGTAACGCCACAGTAACATTTCAAACTGTCACATTTACGGAGGCATTTAGTTACGGCCATGAGAATAAATTGGTGGTTATGTGTTCAGTGAGAGTAATGTCAGGACATTTTTTCAGTCCCTGTGAGGTTTAAACCTTTGACGTATACATTTTTTCACCTCGGTCTGGGCTGAAATATGTTTATGTGATGAGAGGCCCACACGTAGCACAGACCCAACTTAACCATCATGTATGTCACGACCCTGTCAGAGCCAGCTCCGCCTCTGCATACAATATAAACATGTGCTGTACTGCCCACACTGAGTGTTTAGACAATGTGTGTGGGTGTAGGTATGTGTTTTTTTCATTTTTTCATACTGGTCTTAATTCAGGCCTGCATGTGTAATGTCAACCTATATCTGTCTCTCTTTCAATAACAGCACGAGATGTTTTCCACACCGCTGCTGTTTTTTGTAAACTAAAGAGGGTTGGAAAGGCAGCAGTTGTTGCATACATTGTTGCAACACAGTGCCCTTGTAATCTGATTACAATCTAAAATGCCAGTAAAACATTTATCTTTAAGTACATTTTTGAAAAAGCGGTCTGTGATAAAGTTTTATGATGAAGAGATGATGGTTTTTACAACCATTACAACTTTTGCTCCTAAAGTCACAACTTTATTTTGAAATATTATGACTGTGGAAAGGTTCTAAGGTTAGTAAGTTTACAACCACATTCGTTTACAAAATCTACAAAACTAAATGTTCAATTAAGGAGAAACTTGCTGTTGATATTCATGGTCCCCACGTCATGAATATTATGATTGTTTTGGTAACCCTAAACTTTCATTTCAAAATGTACAATTTCACAGCATGGGCAGCAACATCTTGGCAACTTGCCATGAAATTGAATGAGCACATTCTAGGTCCTCAGAGGATGAACACTTTTACATTTTGGACATTTAATGACTGGTGACCTCAAACAATAGTTAAATGATACTGTTCGTTTCATCTGACATTTACATATTAGGGGATACAAGCTCCGGTGACCATTAGAGAAACTTTGGATTTGGATTATACTTTGTTTATCATTTCAAGCTAGTCTCCTTTTCAAACAAAGATTAGACACTATTTGAAACAGTATTTTACCCTGTAAGGCTCAGTATTGTTCTGCAAGTCTATGCTTGAGATGACCCAGCTTTCGGAGGGCGCCTGGCTGCTCCACAGCGGACTGTCGAAGCTCTTTCCCTCCGTGCGCTGCAGGACCTCCAGGCTTCCTGACTCAGTGATCTGGTAGACGAGCCTCAGGCAGCTCCACTCGCTCTGCTCCAGAGCCGGACTCAGCAGGATCCCAGTGATCTCCATCTGTGGTCCGGCCTCTACACCTATCTCAACATCATGGTCATCGTTCATGGCCACTGCATCCACTGCAACAAAACGGCCTGAAACAAAAAGGTATCTAGGATTTAGAAAAACATTTTAAACATTGCAGCTGTCAAGAAAAAATTGATTTGAGGGGCAACATTTGACAAAATGAAACTTTATGCACATGAGGGAGAGATTTGACCTTAAATTCTAATGTAATTTGCCAAATAAGACAAAGTGATGCAGTGTGTGATCTATACTAGGTCTGGATAAATTAAAAACATTGAATGATTTGAGTTATAATTATTCATTCTTTACAAACTGATTTTTTTGAAGACACAAGGTTCACGTCTGAGCAGTGCTCTTCTCTTCACTTGGATTCTGGACGAGGTCAGATATGAAGCGCTGTTGTGAAATGTTGTGTATCTGTCCTCCAATCTGACTTCCAAAATAGAGAGTTTTTAAAAAAACCTCAATGTTAGCATTTTCTAAACTGTTAGTCAAGAAGAAACTTGTAAAACGCTGTTTCCAAAGGAACCTTTATCTGAAATTTAGGGAATCAGGCATTGTACTTCAGGAGTTGTGTACGAAGTCACGACCCTCTGACTTGATGCAACAAAATATCCACCTCAGCTCCCACTATAACAGTAATGCTTAGCTTCTTTTCTGCTCCAAGGCCTCTGAGCTCTCCTCACTGATCTGTCATTCATTATTTGTCCCTGTGGAATGCCCTGCTGCCCCAGGGCTCCTATATCCTGACAAACACATGTATTCATACACGCACACTCACACCGGGGCTGAGCTCATTTCACCATCAGTTCGGTCAATTCAAGTAGTTTGTCTTTTGTTTTTGCCAGTAAACTGCAATTGTTTGCAAATGTTTGTATTTACACATTGAATTGATCACAACCTGAGCACACACTCAAACTGACATACTGTCTTGATTTAATCAGTGTCAGGGCTTTATTTGAGTCAGAGAAGAAGAAAAGTACATAAAAAGTACTTTAAATATGTCAAACATGACATCACTGCTCTTACAGCCTCAGCTGTGCTGCACAGACCACATAAAGGAAAAGGAGGACTGAGAGAGGAGAATAAATGAGCAAGAACTGAGCACACCATTAACGCATGACTGAACTATCCTTTTTAACAAGCCGGCAGCGGCATTAGCAACAAGGATGGAAACAGGAAAAAAGAAAGTAGTTGACGTATCCCAGAGCGAAGACTGAGAGGGAGACAGGCTACAACAGCAGAAAGATTTTCCGACAAGTACGATGAAGGATCACAGTGTGGAGAAAAAAAAGTCTTAATAAGGAGTTTTTCCAACAGGGTCTGGCTGCCGATACAGGAGCTACTGGAGCAGCAGAACACAGGCAGGCTAGGAGGAAGTCTGCCTCCTCAATCAAATGGGTGTAGGTGAGAGATGGTTAGGTTAGTTAGGTATAATGTATCAATTAAGTCTTGTTAGATATCAGTCCAATGAGATATCAGTCTTTTGTTCGTTCCAGCCTCTCAAATAATGATTTTATCTTTTACATATTGTTGTAAATTTTATTATGATTGTTGCTCATAAAATATAAGCAGATGTCATTACTAGTTCTGTTTCTGTCTGAGGGCCATTTGTCTCCAGTGCCCAGTGACTTTGTTATATATACATGCCGCTGGTTATAACTGGGTATAACGGTGTCTGTGGGTTACGGAGCTGAAGTCAGAGATGTTGTTAGCCTAGCTTAGCATAAAGACTAGAAACAAGGGGAAGCAGCTGGCATGGCTCTGTCCAAAGTTCACAAATACATCCACCAACACCTCTAGCTCACTAATTGACCATTTTGTCTTATTGTTTAATCTTTACACAAACAGTAAAAATGCCACTTTGTGGTTTTAGGGGGAGTTATGTGCTGGAACAATTTCTAGATGAACAACAGTTTATCCATCTGCCCAGCAGTTCTATGCTGCGATTCCTGCTGGCAACGTCACTTTGACAACAAGTTACTGGGGAGTGGCTGCACCCAGTTGTAGTTTGACAAGAAATTATTTCAGCACGTAACTTCCCCCTTAAAAAACTGAAATCTTTGTTTTTATTTGTCGGTTTTTGAACTTTGGACTTACATCCACTACTCAAGTTACCACTTTACCACTGGGTACAAGGTTAAAGGTAGTTATGATTTTGATATTAGTTTATAGATAAGTTGGCACACTCGGATTTATTCTGGCACTGGAGGACCAAATGTAATTTGGCTCTTGCCCAATATTGGCTGCCTGATTTGGCTAGGATTTGTGAGTGTGGATGTGGGCCAATTGATGCTGAGAATCAAGTCTAGTTAGCAGTAGCCAGGCCAGCTTTGGGCCAGTATCGGCACCTGGAATCAGACCAGTACTTGGTACTAATTCTGGCAGAACAGGCCTGCCAGATTTGGGTGTGTTAGGTGAAAGATGGTTTAATTTAAGAATAGGTTTTGGGTAGTTAAAATCAGATCAAAGATCTGAGAGTTTTTTATAACCTCTACACAAATAACCTCCATCTCTTAAAGCAGGCCCACTACTTCATGTTGCAATTAACATGACAGGATCCTGCTGCAAGTGCAACATGAGGCATCTGTCTCCAGATGTTTCTGCAGCTAGACCCTTCTCAATATTTAGTGCACGACCTCCACAAGAGTCTTCATGTGTTATTAACATGAAGGCTTTGATTATTTTACATAAATAGAGACGGACATAACTTAGACATGGGTGTGTACAGAACTCATATGTATCTGCTGCAGTACCAACCCAACGAGAATGCCTAAATCTGTTATTTTACTCTCTCCAGATGTTCAGAGATGCTGCAATCAATGCAGACCAGATGGGCTTCTTTTCACCAGTGCGCTTCGCTGGTATGACCAAAACCAGCACCAAAACAAACTGCAACATCACAGCTAAACTTGCCACTGCCACAATAAAGTCCACACTTAGTACAGGCCTCTAAACTTAAGAATTAGAGGACTGAAGATGCTGTGTGGTGTCCATTAAAGTTTCCCAGTACCATCTCTGTGCAGGGTCCAGCTTGTGAAGTCTGCATCTGACGTGTATCCGCAGGTGTTAGACTCAAAGTTGCAGGAGCCTGGCAGCAGCTGGTTGTGGGCTTGGATAGTGGCTTTGAGCGCATAGAGAGAAAAAGAGGAGAGAAAGTAGAGCGAGGGAATGGTAAGTATGAATCATAGCAACTGGCATTAACAGAAACATACCCTCATGCACAAGCACTGGCACGACCGTTAAAATCTACTCACCAGCAAAAGTCAAGAAGTAGAGTGGAAGCATTGCAGCCTTCTGTGGAAATAAAATCAACCCTCAGAGGAAATGAGAAAAGCAAAGTAGGTCTTACGTTAGTATCCACAGTCGGGAATAAAATACAAGAAGTTCCATCCAAAGTTAGTTTTTGAAGATTTTTCTCATGTCTCAGTGTCTCTCCAGCTCACTGACTGGCAGCACACTGCAGACTCTCAGCTGTGTGTGTGTGTGTCTGGACAACAGAGCAGGGAGGAGGGGAGAAGGAGGAGGAGGAGAAAGAAGGTGAGTGAAGAGCTGGTGGGAGGCCAGTGAGGGAGCAGGGGAAAGACAAAAAAGGAGAGGAGGGATGGCTGCTGAGAAGAGGAAGTCAGAGATGTAATGAAGGAAGAACAAGGTCAGAGGTTTTGGAAGAAAAGGAAGAAAGATGGAAGAGCAATGAAAGGGAGAAGAGGAGTAACTTTTTTTGCTAAATGCTGGACGTGTCCATTAAAACAATTCATGTAAAATTTTGGGGGTTTGCTGCGAACAAAAGCTCTCTTTTACTACCACAATGTATGTAGTAAAAGTAAAATGTATGTATGAGGTGGAGGAGAAGCTTTTAACTCCTACACACTGTCAGTACAACATGTATTAAAAGAGCAGGTAACAGTGTGGAGGAGTTCTGCACTCCTTATCAGTGACCATCTGATCTGTTGGCTACTAACCAGCCCCACCTCAGAGTTAGAGGTCAAGTGTTTGCTCAAGGGCACCTCAGTGATGGCAATGACAGGAGGTCTCTTTATTCACATTTATTCTGCTGGTCTAGGGACCGAACTCTTAACTTTCCAGTCGAGCTACTATTAGCCACAAGAAAAGAGTCGGTTGTTTATTTTCAAATTAAAATGACCTATGTTTACATTTTCCTGACAAACGACCTCTTGTGGTCATGTGAAAAACCCCGCTTAGTTCCAATGAAGGGAAATCTTTACAGCATACAGTGATGTTTTGGATAATACTTTCTTTCAACTTTGTGTCAACAGTTTGTGTGTGGCCCCTTCCTGTTTCAACACGACAATATCAGATCCATAAAGAAATGTTTTCAAAGTTTGGTGTGGAGGATGTTGACTGGCCTGCACAGAGCTCTGACCTCAACCCCATCCAACACCTCTGGGATGAACTGGAACACCGACTGTGAGCAAATCCTTGCAACCAGGTTCCAAAATCTTGTGGAAAGCCTTCCCCGAAGAGTGGAGACTGTTATTGCAGAATGTTAATGCCAGTGGGTTTGGAATAACATGGAATAACAATCTCGTGTGTGTCGAGTGTTCACATACTTTGGGCACATAGTATATATTAACATATTTTGGGTATTGTACGCTAGAATTTCATGAAAACATGCCTCTCAGACCCTGTTTGGAAGCGGTGTGATGGTGCTTCCCTGTTTAGAGGCCTGAATTCACAAATGATCTAAACTGTGTTTTACAAACCTGCAGAGATCAAAACATTTTGCAACCACCTAAAATATTTGCCCTTGCTGCAGCCTTGAATTGCTTACAGGCATTCTGTATTTGTAAATGTGAACATTTGGCAATTCAGCCTTAATCCTACACGTTCACTTAACAAAGGTCTGCAGACATTTTCATGCAGTTTCCACCATTTAAATGCAAATGAACTGTGGGAATTTGAATGCGGCCACCACGAAGACAGGATCCTTACAGACTAATATTTTTAAAAATGTGACTCAACATATAGTAATGCGAGTGGTTCACTCTGTGATTACAAGAGCAAAAAGGTGTAACTTTTCAATTGAATAAAAATCTGTATTCTGGACACGGCCTTTGCAAGGGAATGAACCTGAGAGGAGAAAAGAATGTAGCGTGCTAGATATGGAAAACTAGACTGTTGTTTACTTTTTTAGAGGGAACACTCTTGTCTACATTTGTGATCCATCTGTCGGACCTGCTTTCCCTGACTGTCTTTTTCCCCTTTTCTGCAGTTCTTCTTGCCTGTGTTGGAAGGATTGAGTCCAGGGATTTCTGCATTTATTCAGTTCCAAATACAATTGTATATGTCATGTGCAATGCATGCAAAAGTTATTGTCACCATGATGATACAGTGATGACATGTTTTCATCAGTATGTGATTTGCTGCCAGAGGGCTCAGCAGGTTACATCCCCTCTGGCCCTCCACCCTTCCTCTGGGAGCAGCCCAGACCACCACCTCAGCCCTAAAACTCTGAACAAGCAACTTAGAATATCTATTATTGTAAGATTTTTGATACAAAAATGTTTGATATTTACATAAAGCTTGATTTTAATCAACTGGATGTGCTCTGTTCTTTAAAACTGTTTAATTAGTCATTTTCATATTTGCCACTGAGATTTCTTTGTGAAAGGGAAACATGGATCGAAGGTTTCTGCATAACAAACCTGTCTCAGATACTGTGCTTTTACTCCATCTGCTGGGAGCATTAGCAACAGATTATAATGTTGATCACTTGTAAGTCATTTACATATTAATTATTAAATAAATAAATGAGACTCTATAAAATAAGTTATTCTATTGATGAATACAATCAAAATGAGTAATATGACCATTCAATTGTGAAATAACCCAATATTTATTGGTTTCATTTCACCGCGCCATTTTCCCAGATGAGTATTTTATTTCATAATGCCACTTTTCATCACAAAGACGTTAATCAAAACACACGGGGCAGTGCAACAGCCAGTCACATTACGGTCTCTACCCTGTAATTTTAATTTGCACAACAAAGTTAATATTAAAAAAAACATTCAGTACGATATTTGTTATTTTTCTGAATTACATAAAAACGTCTGATATATTATGATACCTTTGGAGCCATTTATTCTTTTCACGTAACTGAATTATGACAAAAAGCAAGACTAAGAGTGTTCAGACATGCTAGCACCTCTGTGAGGTTTGTTGTGCTTTGAGATCAATGCTTATGTCAGCTTGCTAATAATGTTAATGCTAACAATGGTAACATAAAGATGTTAAACAGGTGTAATGTTTACAATGTTCACCCTCTTAGTTTTGAGTGTTAGCATGCTAACATTTGCTAATTACCACTAAATACAAAGTACAACTAAGGCTGATGGGAATGTCATTAGTTTTGCAGGCATTCGGTCATAAACCAAAGTATTGGACACACTGAAAGTTTGACCTGCTTGTTGCACTAGACAGAAGGTCAGGGAATCACAAAGTCGTTTATCCTCTGGGCACTATGGATATCTGCACCAAATATCCCAGTATTCCACCAAATAGTTATTAAGACATTTCACTAAATGCCAAAAAATGTGAACCTCATGGTGGCGCTAGAGGAAAAGTTAATGCAATGCCAAAGTCAGTAGGATTAGTCCTCTGGGGACCATGCATGTCTGTACAAAATCTGATGGCAATCAATGTTGAGTTATTTCAGAGAAAAGTAGTGGAGCAACATTGCCATCCACAGAGCCATGCCACTAGCTAAAAAATTATAAATATTTTACTATACAGTAATGTAATAAAACTGAATTGTTTAAGATTGCACTTTACTGCTTTTTGCACTTCTGATTAGATTCTGAACTGCATTTTGTTGTTTCAATACTTGTACACTGTGCAATGACAATAAAGATGAATCTTTAAATCAGTGGTGGCCTAAAGCTTCGATAACCAGAAAGTTGCTAGTTTGATTCCTGGACTAGCAGGAGAAATCTGGGTGGGTAAAGTGAAAGAACAGCACTTCATCCTCTTTCATTACCACCACCCAAAGGCCCTTAACCCGCAACTGATCCAATGGACAGGCTCAGTAGCCAGCAGAAGATAACAATATGGTTGTTTTGGGCAGCTTCCAGGTGTGAATGAATTAACTGTGAGTGTGAACAGTGTGTTCCTGAAATAATAAAGCATTGCTCTCAGTGAAACCTCCCTGGATAAATAAAGGTAAATAACAAGTGTTACTTGGCAGCATCTTGGCGACACTGGCAGACGGGCTGAAAACAGAGGCCCTGGACAGGTAAACATCAGTCTGACTGTCTCATGAACACACTGGGATCTGCAGTGTGCATTTTGAATTGAGGCCATGGGTTTTCTGCATGATGAGAGATAACTCTATAATGGTCCGTGATGAAACATTAATGTGCATTAATTCCAGTAATGGGTTTGGTCTGTGCTTACTGCGTGCTATATAACTGAACACGTACAGTATACCTTGATACATGAAGAGAGAAAGGGCCCCAAATTATGGATGACTTCTCTGGAAATGGAGGAGCAATGAATTGGACTTGAATATGAACTGAAACATAGGCTGACATGAGTTAACACCAGCAGCAGAATGATTATGTTACCTCAGATACAGTGGCATGCAAAAGTTTGGGAACCCCTGATCATTTTCAAGATTTTCCTTTATAAATCATTGGTTGTTCGGATCAGCAATTTCCGTTAAATATATCATATAGCAGACAAACAGTGATATTTGAGAAGTGAAATGAAGTTTATAGGATTTACAGAAAGTGTGCAATAATTACTTAAACAAAAGTAGGCAGGTGCATAAATTTAGGCACCCTTGTTGTTTTATTGAT
>JAVQJL010036821.1:0-24799 GCA_036024295.1 Nannoperca obscura
CAGCACTTAAATGACACATTGTTTCTATAAAGTATAGCAAATTGTACAATATTATAGTGGAACTGTTATTTGGTTTGAAAGTATTGTATTTGATAATGTACAAAGATAATCTGTTCCTAGATTTATTGCTCTTTTTGATTCTGCCATTGGCAGCGATGTACTTACTTATAGCACTTGTGATTCATCACCAGCCCTTACAAGTTTGATGAGACATCTTGTTGTATCCGATCATGGTTCTATGCACTTTATGTAAAGCTCTTATTTGGAAGTCACTTTGGATGAAAGCATCTGCTAAATGCCTAAATGTAATGTAATGTAGTGGCGCTGTGGAGCAATGTTTTTACAAGTGGCTCCCTGTTGTGTTTGTGTCACACTGCACATGTACGCGCAATGACACAAACAAAGCGATACACATTCTTGCATTCGGTTTCACGCTATTCCACCCATGGACATTAGGTGGTGGTAAAACATGAGCAAAGGGCAGGGAAGAAGACTGCTGGAAAGGATGTACAGAATGCAGTTGAAAAGCAGTCAACACGACCTCAGGGATGTTTTGGTTAAAAACACTTAATGTAAACGTAAGGTTTGTTTGTTTACAACAACAAAAAACAACGGGAATCTTTTCTAATTTCTAAACACAGGTAATCAATGTGCAGCAGGAGCTTGATAAGCATATAGCAAAAAGAATCAATTGCATAATTACTACACATTTAGATTAAAGGTCAGTGGATAATTGTGAGAGATCCAAAACCAGACACTGGAACTTTTCCACAGCTGAACAAAGGTTTCTGGAAATGAAGACGAACTAATGTAGAGCACAGCGAGTTTTAAAACAACAAGTCCAACTTGTCTGCTCCAGATTTCTATCACCACACCTTCTCTCCTACTGCTGCCTCACAATATTCCGTAATGTTGGAGCACACATAGTGACTAGAAGTTGAATAATTATGCACAATGTAAACATGGTCAATTTGGGAAAAAGAAGTAGAATTGAGAGTAGAAATGATTCAATCTGTAACAATACTGTAATTGTATATCAATCAATATTAAGATATTACCCTTTAAACAGTGTGGGATGTTGTATCTACAGTGTTCTTTCCTCCTTGTGGCCTCTCACATTGCACTGGAAATGCAACCCTGATAGCCTATAAGTGTGTGTCAGACTGTCATATGAACTTTTGTCATTATTTGCACATTTCTTTTAATGACTATGATCTGGATTTGATTCATCAGAGGTGTTATTTCCCTTTTGTTGTCATTTGGAACCGATTCATTGCTTTAGTTTAAAGCAACCATAACTGCACCATCACATACAAAAGTTAGTTAAAGGCCACAGTGCCCAGGGGATGTCTAGGGTTTACTGTGTAAACAATGACCTGACCTGTCAAACTAAAAACGTACCTTTAACTTTTAAGTGAATGAAAGTGCCAGCAGCTCAGGCAACACAACTAAATCCCGTCTGGCTCAATGTCAATAAACACAAACAACTTCGACAGTGATGTTGCCTTCATGAACAACAAATGCACCTCAAAGCGCGCACAGGAACCACCGTTACCCCCGTTTGGTAAGAGAGTTTCTGCTGGGAGTTTAGGGGAGATGATTTCAGTATTTTGTCCCGGCTGAAACATAGCCTAGTCAAGCTAACGAGCACATTTCACATACACTCCTTTCTAGTTCCAACGTGAATGCAAAGAAAACATCACTATTGAGTCGATTGTGTGTGACTTCTGGTTTCCTGGACACCACACTGACGCCGTGAGCAACTTTACAAACATAACGCACTCGCGACCAAAACACTCGCGCAACCCATGAAAAAGTGTCCAAACGTGTATTGACGTGACAGCTGGAGGACGTGGTGGCACGAACTTACCGACCAAATGTTGTAAAATCCAGTTGACATCCACCGAAAGTCCGCGCACTGACTGGTTCAACACATGCTCTGCTAAGTTTTCGCTGACTGACTCGCTCCGCAGCTCTCGCGGAGACAGTTGATGCAGCAGCTCGTGCTGCGGTGGGAAACCGCTCTCCTCTCTGATGCCTTCAGGTGCTCCTCGGAATTTTGTGCTCCATATTCAAAATCTGGACTCCCAATTTCTTTCGGTTTTGTTCAACGTTTCGTGGATGGCTGTTACTTTACTAGTTCAAGAGGCCCGCACATAATTACTATTTTACAGACTGCAGCCTCATGTAAAATGTCAGATGTGACGTTTTGTTTAGATCATTTTAGATTATTTAAAAAAAAATAACATTTCAGCATTTAGTCTACATACTCTAGGCTGTCTGGTAGATGGGGTAGCCCCAGGCATAGCTAAACATGTCAATCCAGCTGCTGGCTTATAGAAAGCTTAGAAATGCTTTGCAAGTTTAACACGAGTAGCATTTAGGCCACTGTACAGTTAATCAGTGTGGAAAACTACAGTAGTTAGTAGGCTATGTGATGTTATAAAATGGTAAAACAGTGAACGCCACACATATTTATCTTGTAGGCTTGTATCTCAGAAACAGTGAGAGGACAATATGCAATGTTAGGTAGGACCGAGGCTCAGTTATCATCCTGGCAAAATGTGCAACTGCTCCGGGGCCCCCAAAGTGCCAGGTACATGCATCTGTTTGTTTTTTTAAGTCATTTGATCACTTGCTTGCAATATTTACTAAGGTGGGTCCTGCATTATTACCTAATTTTGTGCGTCTGTCTTGTAGCAGGGGCCCTGTGTCGTTTTAAGACCGTAATTATTTTAGTTTATAGTGTGAATCACTGCACTGAATGGAAACATGGAGGTGACAAGGTAGCTATGCAATGCACAGACGGTATGTCACTCATAAGACACTTTTCAAGTCACAGTCCCCTCAGTGTTTTGTTTTATGTGGTAAATGCAAGATGTATGGATTTAATCATTCTCTTGTAATATATCCAACAGCACCCGAATGCACCATCTCCTTCTCTCTCAGTACCCAACTGAGCTGTGGACAGGAGGACAATAACTGCTGCTCTGGGTTACTCTGTGTGTGTGGGTGTGTGTGTGTGTGTCACCACATTGGAATGTCTGGCTGGCAACATTACTCACCGTAGCCAGTCGTCCCCTTAATGCAACGTGCCCAATAGGCTACATTGTTTCCTCTAGCTTGGACCAAAAGGATTTTAGGCTATACTCAATAGCAATTCATACACTAAAAAATAACTGCTTCCAGTTGCAGGTTGGCCCCCACGTGAGAGACACTTCATGACAGTTGACATGCTTGGACTGGAGAATATTTGCAGTTGGTTTCATTACTATTACTCTGAAAGGAGAATTAGAAACTAGGTTGCAGTTGTGCAATTGAACGCACCGCCGCCCCGCCCCCGAGACAGCGAAAGCACGTGCTTGAGAGAGATACCCTTTTCCACTCCACAGTCTATAACTGCATTTATTTCAACTTGGAAAAATGACTGAGGGATTATTTTCCAATTCCCTCCCGCTCCACTGATGGGAAGTCTTATTCCATCCAGTAGGAATGTGCAACCCTTCCATTCCTCCTACTCTCCTCCACCCAGGAGCGCGCAAACCTTTGGGAATCCCCAGCTCGTTGATAAGAAACCAAAAAACAAAAAAGGAGGGTGGCTTTTCCAGCATAATCTGACATTTTTACACATCACCATAAACTCTCAGTGGTATACTTAGATATTTGTCACATGTCGCTAACAACTTTATGATTGTGACATTTTAAATAAGGATCTAGATGCTGGAATTATATAACATGCATTGACAATGCCCCAGCATATCTTCATTTGAACCACTCCATAACAGTTGAGGTGACTTTATACATTGCAGATTGCAGAATAACATTCAAAGACTTACCAGAAGTGTGAAACGCAGCCAGTAAGGGCAAGACGGACTCCATTACAGTGCATGGAAAATATAATGCCGCTGTAGGTGCGTGAATGAGAAAGTAAGTAGTAGATTAAGAACCGTATACATTCAAAACATGGCTCCCTGTGGGGATATAATGGAAGATAACACACAGTGTTGAAGCTTGATGAAAGTATATATTTTCTGTGTTCCGCATGCGCACGCGCACACATGGGGGCTATATGGGGGCACAATACAGATTGTGTGTATTGTTCCAATGTGTGTGTGTGAGAGTATTAACAAGTAATGGAAATGAGGTGTCGTAAACCTCATAAAACCTTGTACACACACCTCTGCCTTCATCTGATGACAAACAGAAAGTCTCTACTGTAACTGCAAACTGGACTGATATACTGCCTCCTATTGTTTAACCTGGTGTTATTTACTTCCACGAATTACTTCTGAGACATCACTGTTTGAACCGTGACCCAGCAGACACCATGCAGCAGTAGTAGCAGCAGCAGGTTTTTGTTTGTTTGTTTGTTTTTTGCCGTATTTCATACACTTACAACTTTTAAAATGTTGTAAATCATCTTGTTAATTCAGTTTATGACTGTAAAACATTAATAAAACCACAACTACTTTTACAACTTCTAGATTGTCAGGTGAAGTTACTGATGAGGTGAATTGGCATTCAAGTGCAAGTCCTTATTTTTTGTGAATTCTGCCCCCTGCTGTCAGTAAAGGTTCGTTACATTCTTCTGATCTCTGATGCAATAATAATGATACTGCTAATAATCAGTATTGATCGAAGCAAATGCACCATTAAAACTGCGACTACATATCATAGATAAACAAAATGCATCCTTCTATAATAACTGGAGTATATTATTTGTATAGTTTGACCCTTAATTGTCTTTTATAGTTGATTGAGCTTTATATAGATTGTGACTGCTTGTTGAGATTGAAAATAGTTGTGCTAAGGTGTACTGTAGGTGGAAGCAAAACAAAACCCTAGTTTTGTAGTCATTGTTAGCCTCATGTTAGTCCTAATTCTACCCTACAACAAAGAGCTACTCTGTTCTTCTGTACATAGTTCAGCCTTTTCACACTTCGCTTGGCTCAGTGCTCAGCTGAAGAATGACCCTGCAGCCATGCCTAGATCCCAGAGTAAGGTTTTATAAGGCCATCTGTGTACGGTTAGCCCTCTATGAGAGCCACAAGCCATTGTTCGCAAGATATGGGTTATATTGCAACACAATGAAACACAGCCATTCTGCATGAATTCACAATGCCTCACAACTGCGTGTTGTTTACAAACTAAGGGGACATAAACAAAGGTGTAATGCTTGCAGAGACAAATAACCTGCATGCACGCGTGCACACAAACACACACAAAGACCACAGTCCACTCAGCCAGGTACTATTCTGAGCAGTCCTGTCAACAGCTACCTGACTCAGTGGTTTGTAAAAAAAAAAAGGTTCTATGGTCACAGCCGGGTTTGTACAATTGTCACCTATTGAGTCATGAGTAGAGTAAGGGTAACACCACAGGCTTTGGGACAATGATATAAGTGCAGACAATGCCTCCATACAGTTTGGGTCTGTTCCACAAGTTTCAGTCGTTTTAGAAAGATGCAGTGAAGTGTGATTTCTCAAGTGATCTATGAAAAACAAACCCGTCTGCAGAAGTTTGACAGCAGAAAAAGAACCTTTTCTCAGGAGACAATAATAATATACACAGCTATTAAATATTATATGGCAAGACCACAGACAATAGGAGTTATAGATTCATATAGAATTTATTATTAAATCATAATATACTGAACATAATCAATCACTATGCAGAAATATACATCTTATAGAATATGTTGATGTAAAACGTTACAGAAATAATAAATTAAATACTATTAAAGCATAGTTTTAAAACCCTAAAAACAGCTTTAGTACTGTTGGTTTGTAAGGCTTGTAGGTCCTGAAACAAGTTCACCTAACCATATGGTGGAAATACAACACATTGTGCATACACTACCAGCATTCAAGTCATCTAAACTAATATTCTGAGAAGTAAAAATCAATGTCAAAGCATAAAAATAGCCTCTGAACATCTGAAGTGACCACAACATCCTACTGTACTATGAACAATGATTTCAAAAAATGTCACAGTGCCTTTAAACAAATTGCTTCCCACTGAAGTATGACACTGGGATCACATGTGGTAGGCTGATTGTATGATATTTCACACTTTCACTGATGTTATCTTTCATCCCTTAAAATATGAATTATATCACAGGGCTTGTGGTACAATGAACCCAAAATAATCATTTAACTACATTCTATTCTTTAAATCTAATGGGTAGGATCAGAATTTTATGAAGCGCTACATATTTTTATTAATAAGTAGTGTCACATATCACACTATCACACAGTGCCATGCCCTATAGGACCATTGTAAATATATAATGTTCATCTGGGAATCGATGTCTGCCCTCGTAAAGAAGAGCATCAAGGAAACAAAGATACATCACTCTTATAGGACGTCTGATTGAACAAAACAAGAATGTAAACTCGAGTTCCGTTATTAGTGATATAGAGTAAAAAAAAAAAAAGGAAGAACTATAATTGGAGTCTGCGCTGGCACAGTTCTCAACAGGTCGAACGAGAACAGAAACAGCAGTGTGCGAAAAAGCGAGGAAGAAACTGCAGGCTATTAAATAGCAGTCTAGCAGCACTAATTGCCTTCCATCTCTAGCTACAGCACCCATTTAAAGATTCCTGCAACAGAGGACTGCATTTGCACTAAGACATCATTAGTCATGACAGCGGGACACTCCTTGCTAAATGCTTAAAATATAGTATGTTTTATACCACACACAAACACAGCATGCTGGCTGCTGTGCTAAAGACCCACATCCCTTGAAATAAGGGTATTTATCCTTCAAACAGTAACACATAACGATCGCCTTTGATTCGCACTGCACCCGAGGACAGTGGTACACAAGGCAACCTTTGAAAAAACACAATGTCGCTTTTAGCACTGTGAGATATTTCAGTACACTATATTTTAAGGCTATTTTAATTAAGTCTCATTTTATTTTTTTCCGGGACAATAGTCTAAAGCTCACCACCTGGGCAAAGCTGGACTCAGCCAGGTACAACTAACCCACTTACGGATAATCATAAGGTGACTACAAACATCCTCAAGTTGGCACAAGAACCGCAGGCGGCTCAGTGAGGCCATCGCAAAAAAAACGGTACTAGAGTGTAAAACCTCAACATCACCTCTCTAGTCTGAATCTTAAACTGTTAAACAGTTTCACCTCTCATGTTCCTTCTCTGGGTCCTTGGTTGAATTGAGGAACTTATCATATAGCAATCCTTGTGTGCAGCTGTTTGGATGATCATCATCAGTTGAATTATAGTGGCAGGTCCCTGACACTTTTTCTACCCTCTAGCAAAGACAAAGTGCAAACAACACCCCCCTATGAGCATCATCGAAAAGACGTTTTTGGACTGCTGAGAACACTAAGTAGATCCTTGAGTTCTGAGATGAAATTAAGTGCTAGCCAACATGAGAGAGTCGACTTCTCCTGAGATGATGAAGAAATCAGTGTGGCCTTTGTGGGGATGAGGGTCATATCCTGGGTGCCTCATGAAAAATGCTGATAGACTAAATCTTTGATTTTGTCATACAAGCATTTTAATATATACACCTTCATATTCACACACGAGAGCTTCCCAGGACAAGTTGCTGGTTACTGAGCAGCACTAAAAAAAGCTGGAAGTTAAAGTTCCATACTTAAGGCACTTTAAAGATATTGTTAAGAAATTATTAGTTATGGATTGGAAAATAATATATATTAGCTTATTTGAAAATATTAGAGAAGAAAAAAATATATATATATAACAAAGGACTATATTCCTCATGGATAAGAGTGTTGGGTTGGATTTCGGTGTAATTCATATTTGGGGATTATAAGCAGTTAGGCAAGAGATCCCTGAGAGAATCTTACAGCATGACTCTGTAATGTTGGGAATATATTTTCAGCCTTTATATGTTTCTTAACCATTTTTGTTTGCTAAATAACATTGCGGATGTATTGTCAGCACCACAAATACGTAAAGTCATTTTTTTTGCAGATACTCATTCGATAGTGCCTAGGACATACCATAATAAAATACAAAATGTAGTGTATGTTTATGT
Organism: Nannoperca obscura; assembly: GCA_036024295.1. Classification (NCBI taxonomy): domain Eukaryota; kingdom Metazoa; phylum Chordata; class Actinopteri; order Centrarchiformes; family Percichthyidae; genus Nannoperca; species Nannoperca obscura. Next base: position 8,032 of record JAVQJL010036821.1, read on the forward strand.
TTTAAGTTTAGTATGATTGTCAAGTTCTTTGACACAGCATGAATGGTCCCAATACACTAAACCTCTTGCTTTGGCTATTTTATTCAGGTCAAAGCAAAAGGAAAAATGGAACTGAGGATCTCCTTCATTAAGTTGCTTCATTGTGGTGAAACTTGAACTTTCAGCCACATGTATACAGCATAAATAAACACATTTTACTAAGGAGAAAATAGGAGACCTGTTGAATAGGCAGTTAGTTAGCTACACAGGCTCCAGGGAACAATTTCCTCCCCCTTATTTATGTGTTAATTTACACAAAAATAAATGCATAACAATAAATTACACAGGTTGACTCTCAGGAATCAACATGTATAAATGTACAGAATTCAATTTAAAACATATCATATCATATGTACATAACTGGCCCCTAGTAAAATGATCCTTCTATATTTCTGCTTTTTACTCTTCAAAGAGCTCAAACCTCTTCACGGGTTTGCATGTAAATGACAAGTAAAGTACAGAATAAATAAAGAACACATGATAGTGAAAAAAAGATTATAGTAATACCATAGTATTCTGTGGTGCTTCTCCATCTCAGCTCTTACGAGAGTTGCTGTACCACTTCCTAAATGCTACTCCACTAGTGCTCAACACTACGCACAACGCTCCTCCGAGGCTCCACCAGGTCGGTGCACGGTTAAAGAAAATGAATTGGAAGATGAATGCCAGCAGCACATCGACGGTCCTCATCAGGGCCACAGGTCCAGCCTTCTCAATCTGCAAGGCCTTTGTGAGGAAGGTCTGGCCAGCGATACCCAAGATAGCAATCAACATCAGGATCCAGCGATCGCGGCCACAGAATGGGATTTTCCATTCACCAAGGACGGTTACAGTGATGATGCACTCGATGAAACCGATGACAGCGTAGTACCAGACGGAGAGGTAGAAATGGACGCTCTTCCCAATCTTGCGAAGGACAACAAGTGTAAAAGCCGCCCCAATAGCTCCTAGGAATGAATAAAAGATATAATAAATAAAAGACCAAATTCAATGTATGTATAAATCTACTGCTTCATAGCGATATACCTGCTGAATTGCTCGTGGAATTATTTGAGTTAAGTAACTTCAACTTGTTAGTTTGACTTTATTCTGGTCACATGGTCGCATTTTCGGACTGTCTTTCCTACTTTTTTATCTGTTTTCTGCCATTCTTGATATTTTTTTACTCAAGCACTCAACTTTTAGTATTTAGAGATTCACATAATGAAATATTCACATTTTATTTTGCATCATAACTTCCTTTTCCTGTCTATCCCAGAAGGTTATTAGATATGTGTTGTGGGGGTCAGTGTATTTGGGAGGTAAAACCATGACAGCTGATGCTGATGTGGCAGAAGACACTGAATCCCCCTGGTTGTCGAGGTAATGCTAATCTTATTATGGTCAGACAGACTTTACTGCTATATAAGTTCTGTATGAAACCGAGCTCATTAATCGTATCACCTGCAAAAGCAGCAATAGTCCCCTTGATGTGGTTGGTGTAGTCTCCCTCAATGCCATGTAGATGCTTGCCAAAGAGGAATGGCGGTCGGGCGATGAGGATGACTCCAGCGAGGGTAAAAACAGTGAATGCACAGTCCCAGATTGTACATCTCTCCTTCAGGAAGACCCAGGCCAGGAGGGAGGTAAAGACCGGATTACTGAGGTTGGACAATGAAAGGAAGAGATTAATAAGAGAGAAAGGGGTTGAGAGCTTTTGAAAATGTAATAAGTGTATGGGTACAGTTAAATAAATTAAATATGGAGGGAAGTTGAGAGAAAAGTGGTGATAATATTATCTCAACAAGTTTGACTTTTTGAGAATGAGAACAAAAATGATACAGCCATACAAATCCCGAAGGATAGACCCTTTTTTGCAGTGTTATTATAATCTATTCTGGTCAGTTAAGTTCCTACCTACTCTCACCTGAACATGATGACAGTGGCATCTGCTAATGGCATCTGCTGAACAGCATAGAAGAGCAGGATCATGGCATTGGAACCAATGAAACCCCGAAGCACCAGATATACACGTTTATCCCTGGGACCAAGGAAACCTGTCCTGGAGGAGCAGAGATATGAGGATGATGGATGAATGAATGACTGGACGGGTGGGTGATTAGACTGACTGACAGAGGAAGTTATAAAAAGAATTTTGGAAGAGAAGGACGGAGAAAAGTTGAGCAGCAAAGTGAGCTGAGAGATGACAAATGATCGGATGGCTGGATAGATAGATTAATGCGGAGATGACAGTGATGGATGGACGGAGGAATGAGTGGGGCTGAAGAAAGAGGTGGTGATGAATCAATGTAAAAACAAAGAAGAATGTAGAGGATTGTATGGATGGATGGATGGATGGATGAATAGGTAAATGAATGAATAGAAGTACTGGTGGCAGTCTTTGGGAATTTTGATGAATTTTGTGTGATTCTAAAGTGAACTGGTTTTCTATCCATGTGTGCAAAGATAAAAGCATAGGTTTAATTTTAAGTCCCCAGTGTTAAGTGCATCATAACAAGCTACTGGAATAAATGAAGAAAGAGTAAAATGAATGATTGTTAAAAGCTATATTTCCTTTGCCTTCATATCATTAAGATTATTTGTGTTTTTTGATTTTGTGTGACGGACGGCACGTTATTGTATACATCGTGACATAATAGTTTCATGTGGCTTGTTTTTTTTCTAAATGACATTTAATCTACTAAGATTCTGCATACGATTAAATTGGCTATTATATGCTATATTGACCCAGACCCTTAAAAGTTTGGTAGTTTATTATAACATTTATATAAAATATATATAATTTGTGTGGGAAACCTGCCTAACACTGGATCTATATTGTTTCATCAACTGGGCTGAGGGGAATAATACATGTCTTTCACAGTATTTTGACAACTTAAACTTGTTTGAGCAGTGTTTGTATGTTAAGCCAGGGTACTTGCAAATTGTTGGTTGACTGTTTGTCTGGGAGCATTACCACAGCCCTTATTATGGCATATACTGTATGTGTAAACCTTAAACCTGGGATTAAAGTGAGGCGCTGTTTAAGTGTGGAAATGTAAATGTTTGTGTTTCTCCTTCATGCTTACTTGTGGTAGATGAGTAACGGAATAGTAAAGAGCATCTGGAAGAAGCAGCGTAGGGCACTGATCTCTATGGCGTGGACTCCCTGGATGGTTTTCACCAAGAGGGCAATGATGGAGAAGAAAACTGTGGACAGTAAAGCATAGAACAAACCGATACCTGGACATCTCTTTGGTTTCTCTGGGCCTGTGAAAAAGAAAGAAAAAGGGTCAAAGAACAGGGAGTGAGGGTGGGGCAGCAGGAGACAAAAAGTGAAGGGAGCCCTAGGAGGGGTATCATTGTTTCACATTTCATCGGAAAAATACTGCTTATTTTGATCTGCTTGACACAGTAACTGTAGGGGGAAGCAGTGAAGCTCAGCGTATGTTATTGAACTCCATGTGGCCTGGTTAAAAATCCAGTTGGAAAAAACAAACAAAAGATCTTTAAAAGACAGCAGTGTAGACAGTGCAAACCCTGCCTGAGGACCAATAAACTGATATGCTTGTGGAGATTAAATGTCAACCTAAGGTCACTCAGGCATCTTTCTTAGTATTTGTCCACATTGTGTGGTCTACTTACCATTCCATTTATTACACATAGTATTTGTTTTCTTAACCTTTAAGTCCCATTGGAGTAGTGCTATCACATGTGTTTGTGTATGGTGCCGGATTATTTATTCAGTGTTACATTAATGCATTAGTATTACACTCATTTTTTATTACTCACTTTTATGACTTCTGTGGTAGAATAATTACTTTTAAATATAAAATGTATGTGTTTCCGCATTATTATGGTTAACTGACCCTGGCCTTTTACCTACTCTGCCACGTCCATGAGGAGGTTCAGAACCTCAGGAAGATTAGCAAACCTTGATGTCTCAGTTTCTTGATATGCTGGGTGGAGACTGGATTCTGCTGTTCAGACAAAGAAGAGACCTTCTTTTCTTGGGTATAACTAGACTGTTGGAAGGTATGTTTGGCAAGGAAACTCCATGCCACCACTGTTGTGTGGTGTCTGTTTCCTGGTACCAGTTATTATAGTTTCACAAAAAAGAGCCTCACGAAAGAGTTATATATACAGTATAGTATACATATATATATGTGTGTGTATATATAAACTATATTAGATATATTCGGTAGCCTAAACAATAATGATGAATTACTAGTTATTTTCAAGTGCATTTTTTTTCAGAATTGAAATTGTGACTCTGAGATAAAAACAAAACAAACCTAAAATAATTGTTATATGATATATTATATTTGTGTGTGTGTGTAGACGACACATGTATACTCATATAGTGCAGTAGTGCCTGCCTCTCTTCTTCACATGCTCTGTGGTCAGGTTATTTTGCGTCATGCAGGTACAGGAGGTACACAAAGGGAACTGTTGTCCTCACTTCCTTGTGAAATTCCAAAATGAAGCCAAATCACCTTTCTTTCTCATAGTTACATTTCTGGGAAACCCTTCTGTACTTTCACATCTCTTTTGTTGATGAGCACTTACTTATAGAATATAGCGTCCAGCAAAATCTATTTAGATCAACATTGTAGCCATATGAATGGAAACGTTTTAAATACACTTTAAAGCAAGGTGTTATTTACATGGGTAATATGCTAAAAGCCTACAGCTGTGGTGGCCCTGGTGCTGTAAAAGTGCACAGTCATCCATCCTCTTTCAGGATGATGCAAATGTTAAGCTGATTTACAGCAGTTTATCTTTATCGGCTAAACACTTAGCAACCAAGTTGTTAATATATTAGGCATAAACACAAGTAAGGGGAATATGTACATAATGGAATTTTATTATTAGGTACACATGGTAAATTAAAAGATATGGATTATTGGTAAGGCCATCCACCTTCTAATAATTCGGTTTTATTATGAAATAGCCTAATTAACAACCATAAAAAAATGTATTTCCATTACAAATGACATGTTATGTACAGCACACGTTATTTGATCAGTGGGCTATGGAGACCACATTTTACTGTGACATAATGCATGTTATGAAATGACGTTTAAGTTGCGTGAAAGTACATTTGTGCCGGTCTAAAAGTAAAACGCTCGGGGTCTAAGCTTTATTAAATAAATATGTAACGTGACTTTAAGTGTTTTCCTTGGACTACATCCCTGCCTATAGGCTAACAGCCCACACGTGACATCAGCACGGTTAATACTGATAAATGACGTCACCTACGCAGGAAGCGCTCGGTTCTCTAGCTTCTTATCCCTTTATCTCTGCGTTTCTTCTTCCCAATCACGAAAGTACGTTAACAGCCGACACCGACACGAGGATGACACTTCGGTTTGAGTGCCGCTTAACTAACTGAGTGCGTGCGTGCGCTCTTCTACCTTCACGTGCGCTTTCTTCTCGGGATGCTGGCTCGCTTCTGACGCAAAACGCCGGCGGGCACAGCGTTTTCTGCCCGCTGCCTTTCGGCGAATTTTCGCTCATTCCCAGTTCCTCTTCAGCATCATCATCCTCCTCCTCGTAACCGCACGCCACACGGCAGTTACTGTGCAAGTGAATCCTCTCCGCTGTCCGTTCATCGTCGCCACTCTCGTCGTCGCCGCAGTTTATGCCATGGCTGTCAACTTTGTGAAACACTACAGTAAAGTCGTCCTCTGCGGGTGAAGGCCGCTCGTGTGTACAGTGGTTACAGTCGCCCATGGTGAGATGTTGCGGCTAAACGACAGCATGCCTTGGACAGACTGCTGCCCGCCTTCTTTGGTGCCCTGAGTGACTGGGAAGGCAAGGTTAATGACTAACCTTGGTGGCAGGATACAAACTCCATGCGGTGGTTACTTTACCCACAGGGGGGCAGAACTGAACCCAAACCGACTCTGCTGGACAACTGAAACATTACCCTGCGTTTACGCCCATTGTAGAGGGAGACTGGAGATTTGAACCAACCACAACTCAGTTTACACACATTTATGAAGTACATTTATGTAAGTCTACGCGATTGTAAGACGTAGGCCTGTTAAAGCTGCGTTAATATCTCACTTAATATGTACGTCATAAGCATGCCTTATAATTAAGACTATTACTTAATTCTCAATAATGATGTTTCAATATATTTGACAAACTAAATCATAACTGTCATAAATAATATGATATAAGAATTCATATATATATATATATATATTTTTTTTTTTTTTTACTAAATGGTCATGTATGTTTTAGTTGGAATTGGCTTGGAGAGTCAATGTATTAGTAACATGTTTTTGTTCATACTTTGTTCACCATGGGGTCATAGTTAAACCCTTTCTATTTAACACCACAGTGGGGTGCCCACAATACAACGATCCATTAAATATCAGCTACTTTCAACTATCAACTCAAGCAGAAAAGTTTATAAAGCCAAAAAGAATCACAAACTGATAATGAAGACTAATAAAGGCTATCACTGATTAACTGACAGTTGACCCCAATCTATGTTTACTGTGTAAGAAATATCACCTAATTCTACTGGCAAATAACACCAGCAACAATAAAAGGACTGCATCTCTGATTTACCATGTTAGTATTTTATTACTACTGTACATAAAATACAATGAGCAAGATGACAAAGGAATAGCTAATATCCTCTATTCGTACCTAACTAGATGAGACTGACACAAGTAAGATTATGCTGTTTTGCAGAAGTCACGTGTTAGAAAGCATTTCAGGAGGTGATCCTTGTTTCTTAATATCTATACTAAATCCTATATCTATGAAAAATAAAACACTGAGTGTGGTCCCCTCTACGTACAAAAGCAACATCATATAAATTACTTTACACAGCATTGTAAAAACGTAAACATTATATTTGGCAAATTGTTGTCAGTGAAGTGGTTAATTGTTATCAGACTTCTGTTTCCTTTGTGTCAGAGTAAGAGGACCGCGTGAAAGCACAGGTGCTAGGTGCTGCACAGTGGTTGGCTTTTTTAGTTGCGGAGTAAAGACAACAATGGTTTTGTCAATGAGGGAGAAAAGGGGCAAGGGTGCAGTGAAAGAGGGTGGGCCAGGTGACACAGTGGGACGCTTCTAGCGAGTCATTCATCAGGAATCAACACTATGAGTGTCTATGTCACGTATACGGTCTTGCTTCTACATAAGAGTAGACACGACAGAGGCGGGGGTTTTTAAATCTTAGTTTTTCACAGTGTTAAGTGGATTCTTCATTTCATATATTAGGGTCACTTATTTAAGTGTAAAGTAACTACAGAAGACTGATGGAACACAGGTGGACAAGAATAATGGACATAACTCTCAGCAATTAGTCCAATTTTTACCAGGCAGAAAAGTTGAAGAAGCCTTTTGCATGAATGGTATAGTAAATCAAATGGCATTTGTTGCTGATGTCAATTTTCCTGAAGTGTTGTAATTAAAGAAGACTTAAAGAGAAATTGTCTCGTGTGTCTTTAGTGTTTCTAGAAAAACTGTACCCCCGTCCCTCCCTTGACCTATTTTTGCATGGTTGTTAGCATTAACAAACGTATCTTTCCTATCAAATTCCTACAATAGAAATAATAATGTGTGGAGCTGACTTGCAGACAAATATACTGTATGTCGAATAACATAATACTGTATGCCTGCAGACAGAAGCAATGATTTCATAGCTTAGTTTTCCTGAAAGATAGTCAGTTCGCACCTTGAGTGGAATTAAGCTAATAAAGCAAATGGAGAATAAGGCATTCGCAAATAGTAAGGAATCAAGATGAAAATACAAGGATTTTGTCATAATCAAGTAGTTGCAGAAAGCTGCTGAACACAGGCCTCAGAAACTGTGTAGAATATATTTTCAATGTAATGGAAACTGATAATGAAATTATCATAAGCAATGTAATAACTGTAACCACTTCATTGTATTGTATTCGAAATATCTCTTTAGCAATAGTTTGAGCTTCTGCTTGAAACTTGCTTTTGCCTAACTTAGGTGGAAATTGCTGGTGGATTCTAACGGGAGTGACAAGTTCAACAAAATTACAGTAGAAAGCATTTGAATGTACATTATTTGTCCCTAATTTAATTACTCAAATCAATCATAAGGTGCTCATAAATCTGAGTTTTTCCCTTGAAGCTGGATGCGAGCAGGAACTCCCGGTCGTCAACAGCAACCAGAGAAAATGACCGAGGCGCCTGGATATTCAGCTCCTGAGATGGGACAAACTGGCCCCTCTTGGTGTCCCATTGGTAGACCTGCGTCAGTGAATAATCGCTGCCCAAGATGGCATACTGCCAGTTGCCGATGGAGACAGGCTGGAACACCATAGAGCCACGGGAAGGAAATGTCTGGATCTCCTTGAACATGGCACCGTCCCAGCGCATCACCTTGGAGTCCCCGATGAATCTTGTCAAGCATATAAACAGCTCACCTTTTAAAAGGACAAAGATTCAACTGACTGTTTAGTTTACACATCGAGCAACTAAATTTGGATCTGAAACAAGAAAAGTTCACAAGAACCGTTTATGTAATTCCAAAATTGCTCAGAGCTTCTTGTCAATAGCCACTTAGCAAAGAGTCACTAATAGATGAGGTGTCCCTTTAGAAAAAAATAGAAATAATACAGTGATAATTTATGGAAAGTGGACAGTGACTTTGCCTCTTACCGACTTTAAAATGAATACCTATGACATACAGAACAAAGTGTAATAAATCAAAGCTAAGAGTGTGAGTCATGATCCACCGTTAATCATATGACAGAGTATCTTTATCTTAGCATTAAAAACTGAATAGCGGCATTAGAAGTACACATGGTGTATGTGCAGTGTCCCGCTCCAAGGACAAAATAACTCAGCTGATTCTGTGATACTACATGGTCAGAAATCGCTTGCAGTGTGCACAATGTCTTTTTAGTCAGTGCAAAAATAAACCCTGTGTGTGAAAGCACACTGTTGTTCAAGCTGCGGTTCTCACCTTTGACCCGAAAGTGTTTGACGGAGAAGACGTCCTCCATCTCTGGTATGTCAGTCCTGCGGTCAAACTGTTTCTGGCTCCGGTTCCACTGGTACACAACGGGCCTCTGGGAGCTGCTGGACAAGATCAGGTGGGGTTTGTTGGAGATCTCCAAATATTCGACATCTGTGTCTCGGTACCACGGGTGGAGCGACTGGTGGGAGTAGAAGCCATTGCCGTTCCATTTGTACACTGTTGTGGAGCCGGCCTACGAATGGAACATGTACAAAAATGTCAGCTCAGGCTTTGTTCTTACTGTAACCGACAGATTTGTAACTAAGAACTAAATTCTATTATGATAAAAATTCACCAGCAAATTGTACATTCGTGTGTGTGTGAGTGTGTGCGTGCGCCTGAGTGTCCCCAAACATATGTGAGAGCATATGCGAACATTTGGCAACGCCAGGGTAATCAGCAGGAGCAGACGCAAGCTGACATGCTGCAGAGGAGGACACCAGGGGGATGGAATGGCTGACATGGTGGGAAGAGTAGTTTAAAGGAGCAACATGCATACAGGCCCCAGACACAACTACAGAAACACCTGCACGATATAATCCAATCAGATGCATAACATTTTTGTTTATGCCCTGATCAATTCAGGTACTTCTGACTATTTGAAAAGCAAAAGTAGCCAACCTTAGAACTGTCAGCGATGACAAAGAAAGACTCTCCATCGATTAGGAACGTCTCGATGTCGTTGGGTTTGCGAATCTTCAGGATGTCAATGTCCTGGATCTTGATGAACTTGTTGGCTGAGGTGTCACGTTTGTAAATGTGCGAGCCCCCAAACAACTGGGCCACGATGACAAAGAGGTGGTTGTCAATCACCATGGGCTTGCAGACCACAGTGGAGGTGCCTGAACAAGAAAATAGACGTAAAAACATTATTAATACGGGACAGATAATCATTCATACTCGAGTATACTGGCATTTGTTTTGTATCCATTTAAGAGCACCTAACCACACTGGCACAATAAAATCAATATGCGGTTCCTCGCTCTACCTCTCATTTATGCTCTCATTAACAAATACACATTGCCACTCGAGGCGTAAACATTTCCACAGGATTCCCCCACAAGATCGATGCTACTCTTTATTTGTTTATGAACTCACTTTCAATGGTGTCGTAGGTTCTGAAGTTCATCTCAACATGATCCCATTCCAGGAAGCTGCACGTCCCAGCAAACGGTTGGGCAAACACAACATACTGGTCTTTACCAAAGGTGAAGGCCTCCACTGAAATGGACTCAAACTTCAGCAACTGATAGGAGGCGAATTCTGAAAAGCATGTACATGACAAGGAATTCTGTCTTTTGTCTTTAAATAATCTTTGCATACTGACACATTCTTCAATAAACCGGTTACAGCAACAACATTTCGGCAGCACCCGTTTTTCAGCTATTCTCAATACTGAAATAGTCAGTAAGAACCGTTAACTGGTGACAGAGAGCTATTGTTTGTATGATGCTTCCATGACACGGGTGGGGGCTGGGGGGCAGACACGGGAGGAAGGTACCTGCTGCGATGCAGTCAAAGGAGTGAGGCAGCAGGTCATTGAGCTTCTTCCCCTGGTGAATGGGGGGGCCGCTGCAGTAGATCTGGTCCAGGGTGGCATTAGTGTGGTGCATCCACTCCACCAACCACTTGAGCTTGCAGTCGCATATCAGGTTGTTGCCCCGTAGATCCCTACACGCATGGATGAATCACATGGGACGTCAGATGTCATCACCTGACATAATAGCATTCATATTTTACTCTTGAAACATGTAATTTAAACATAATCTTTTTTTTCTGCTAGTTGTTTTGTCATCTGTCTCTCTTCAAGCCAGAGAAGCCACAACAACAAGTGTCCTATCTCCTGAGTAGTCTGTGCTCGTCGGCCCCTCTCAGTCTGTACTGCTGTTGACCTTGGATGTGTGTATTGAATCCACACACACACACACACACACACACACTGTAGTCTGCATTATTCCAGCTAATTGTGGCAGTGTGGTCAAAGCCAGGATCCAATTCTTTGCTCTGTAATTGACTTGTTTACCATTTCCCTCGACATTCTGGCACCCTAACCAGAGCTTTCCGCTTCCCCCCTTCTGATCTTTATCCTCTTTTTTTCTTTTCCCCATTGCAGCAGGGAATAGCTTCTTCTACAATCTTAGATTTTTCTCCTTGTTTCTTCTTTTCCCCCCCGGCTTCTTACTTTTACATCCTCTGTTTGGTGTGTGAATGCCTCTCCTGGCCTTTTTAGCACCATGACTCATAATATTTCTGTATTCCACAGTGTATGAAAAGAGGGAGGAAGATTGGACCACCCCTCCCCAATGAATCTCTCAGTGTACCATAAAGTATGAGTTCTGTTGTCCCACTATCCTTTTTGACATTTCAAATTACAAATCAGCGCCGAGTTAGTTACATATTAACGTTAACCTCACATACACATAAATCCACAGAAACAGATGTTATAGAATCAATCAATCAATCAATCAATCAATCAATCAGAAAACAGATTAATTAACTGATTACTAAATGTTCTGTGTTCAGTGAAAGACAGACTAAACTCACACTTTGGTCAAAGCGTCCATGCCCTTGAAGACATCTCTGGGCAGCGTCTCAAGGTTGTTGTAAGCCAGGCTCCTGATCAACAAAGAGAAAAAATAATACACAAAGTGAATGGATTAGAGGCAGACTTTCTCTCCACACGTAACAGACACACCGGCTTTTCATTTGTTCTGTTAGCCAGCTTGACATGAGCGAGAGATGAACAAACTAATTCTCGTACCAACACAATTACAAGCAACCAAATGTAAGAATGTCAATGCCCGGACAATATATATGGGACAAAAGGCTAAGTGGTGAAATAGGAGGAAATGAAATCATTAGTGATTCATTCATTACGGGAGCGCAATTACACAGTACAATTACAGAGTACAGGGCGGGAATATCATTTGTGAGAAAAGAGTTACATGGTGTTTTTTATACACCAAGCTTATCCATTACACGGTGCTGAAGATGATATTATTTAATTCCCTTAATACTGATCATACTTTACATTTAAGGAGTATTACTATGATTTTAACTAACTTTTAACAGTGCTACCCTTCTCCAAAGCTGTCAAGTTGATGATATATTTGCCAGCCAACCAAAAAGAAATTTCATTTCTGAGCGAGGGACTGAACTTCAAACCAGAAAGTGATGTGAATTAAATGAACTGTCAGCGTAATTCATGCAGGCTGCATTATTTATTTGAGAGTCGGTTTTCCAGGGAGAGATGCCATTTTACTTTGAGTTTGTGCAAGAATGCACTTTCCAAACAGATGGGGTTAGAGCAGAGAGGACAGGATTCCAGCAGGACCACCTGCTTGTGCCCTTTAATAATGTATTTACTCTACGTGACATAGTTAAAATTCCCTCTAATAATGCACTTGTTCGTCACTTTATATATGAATGTTTGTTTACTTTCCTCTAAAACAATTGGAACAGGAATGTCTATTGTCTTGAGTTTGAGTTAGAAAAGATCTTAGTAGTAAATCTTTGTTGATGTTTGCAGCTGTTCACTCATTATTGACTGCTTTATTGTAAATTGATTCATTCCTAGACCAATTAGATCAGACTGCAGGTTGGAAATGAGTTGTCCCAACAGTCATTATGGCCTGATCTAATAACAAGACTCTCCTTGCCACTCTTTCTTCCAAGTTACAGTAACGTTGCAGCTCTGATATGATTACATCAGACAACAGTCAAACAGAACTCTTTGGTTACATATATTATCAATGATACATTCTGTGTATGATTGTATACTGTAAATGATACTGTTTTTTCTGATTGACCAACTCATTTTCAGTTTAAAGGAAAGGTTTAACATTTTAGAAAATAGGTATTTGCTTTGTTACCATGATTTAGATGATCCCATTCTCATATAAGCCCCTTTAATATATAGCTGGAGTCAGCAGTCCGATAGCTTATAAAGGCTCAAAACAAGGGGAAACAGCTGGCCTGGCTCTATGGTCACAGCTGGTTGCCTGGCAATGTCTCCAGGAAGTCACTTCCCCGGCACATAACCCCCTGTATGCTTTTGTACCGATTAAACAAATTGCATATATTGTGTGTAACTAGTGAACCTTTCCCAGGATTTTCCCCATGTTTGCACTCTCCATGCTAAACTAAGCTAACCATCTCCTGGCTGTAGCCTCATATCGAAAAGACAGACATGACACTGGTATCAATGTTCTCGTCCAACTCTCGGCAACAAAACAAATAAGGGTACCTGCCAAAATGTCAAACCTTTGACACTACACTTAACTAAGAGCATTACAAGTCTTGGTACAGAACGCTAATACCAGCCGCTCTGGTGTTGCAGAAGAAATGTGATCATTAGATCAAAATGTCAGGTGTAAGTTTAACATAGTGAAGCACTTCTGGGACTGAATGTGATCACTGCTTTCTTTCTAAGACAACTGGTGGAATAATATTTTCTCTTGTGTAGACTACACTCTTATCAATGTGATGTCTGCTGTATCACCATAGTTGTGCGTTCTTTCACCTAAAGCATGCATGAACAAAGGCTGGTAAACTGTTATGCCTCTCATATATGAGTTCTTTCCTCTACAGTAGAGAACTTCCTAAATTTGAAAACATGATGTGTTAGGAACAACCTGTCCGACACTTAGAGACAGATAGGTCACTCGGTTTAAGGTTTCAGTACAGTTATATTTAGTCTTGACCTACAGGTCACGTATGTTTTCACCTATCTTTAGTTTTGGCAAACTTTGCAGTTCAGGAATATGTTGTGTTTACAAAAACACTGTTGATAAACTGTTGTTTGGCTGTTTTCTGTATTAAGATTCAATCATTTTATGAAATATTTCATAATACCATAAACACAGATACAATACGTAGTATATATTAGTTATCACACTCACTTTAGGCCTCACAGAGGATGCAGTAGCACTGCTGGCAGTTACTTCTGGTCACATTAATTAACTTATCAATTCATTATTTTTTAAGCTTTTCTAATACAAACATGTGAATATCATTAAAGTCACAAAATCAAAATCTGTGAACAACAATTGCGCTGGTTCACTAAGACAAATGTAACATCCAGATCTGCCCTTTCAGCAACCTGATCCAGCTGACACCTTCAGCCAGTGACCTTGGACATCACCACTGGCAGCAGCACTTCTGCCTATCTATGCACTTCAGACAGTGACAGTGACTGGAAATTGATGCACAGTTTATGTTAGAATACCTTGAGTAGTAATATCCCATTACCTCTCCCACAGAGAAATTACTTAAACAGAGGATATGAAAGTGACTGTGCAGATTGTCCATGATTAGGGGGTAAAAATAAAGTAATGCATTTTGAAAACTGGAGAAGAAGGAAGGATGGATGGAAGGAGAGACAAATTAAAAACTGATGTTTGCTAACATGGCCACCACAGCACCAAAATACTTACAGATGTATGAGTGCTTTCAGGCCCCGGAAAGCATATGGGGATATCGATGCAATTTTGTTATTTTCAATAAATCTGTGAATGAGACAAATTTCATTAGATCCTCAACAAAAATAACACTATGCATGTATTCCCCCACGCAAAAAACGGAAACCCTTTAACTTTCTGCACATCTTCTCCCTCTGCAGTTGTGAGAGGTTGTGTATCCAGTAAATTCATACATGAAAAAAATGTCTAAATAAATTACACTTTAAAGGCCCTGCACGACCAAAACATGTGTTTTCAGTTATTCTACTGCAGCTAATTAGACTTGTGCTCTGGTTGAGGTTGGGTGGAGTTAGGCTGAGCATTTCATGAAGTCAGCCATCCTTATGAAGTAATACGAATCATAAAGATGTAAGTTGTCCACCCCTCCTCAGGCGACGTAAGTGAAAACACATTTGTGGGGCTTTAAAACGCCAGCATGCATGCCACTACTGCTTGATTTTTGAGTGTGGTGCTGATGGATATGGTACCACACTGCAACGCTAAACAGATGGCACCAAAAATAACATAAAAATAGAAAGTGCTAAAGTTTTAGGAAAACGTTCTTGCTAGTTACTACAGTGAAGTCAACCACTTATAAATGAATGATAAATACTTACAGATATTCAAGATGGGGTAAACCCAGGAATGCATCCTCATCGATTAGGTCAAACGAATTTGCTGTGAACAATCTGTGAAGAAATAATAGTTAAAAAAAAGATAGTATTTAAAACTACAGAACAAATAGACTTTATTATAGTTCCCACAACTTTCCTGAACCTGATTTGGGGGCGCTGTTTGGTACCATAACAAAACCTGGCAGTGTATCTTTAAACAAATGTAATCATATTGGGATAAATGTTGTGATTTATTATTCCCTTTTGCCAATACCAACATCAAGTCCAAAACAGAGGGAATAATATGTGTGTGTGTGAGACTCATTTGGCCTTTCTGCCCACAGCATGAGGTTAAAGAATGAATGAAATGCTTACAACAGAGAAATGGCGAATCACTCCTACATGGTTTTCATGAAATGAATGAAAGAGAGAAATGGATGTCTCTTCCCACATGTTTGTGAGTCACCCTTTAAACCTGTAATGTAAGAATGGTGTCCAGCAATAAAATATTGTGCACCTCACTGTATCTGATCATGAGAACTTGGAAGGTGTTGCACTGGTTTGTAAGTTTGGCCACTATTGGTTGGATCTATCCTCAAAATAAGTTCAATCTCATCAATATTTCAAAAGTTCTAACATTTAAATCCCAGTTCTTTAAAGAAAAACTTAGAATTCCAAGACAAATGCTGGAAATGTAATCATGTCTATTTCTTACTGCATGCATAGCAGACCATCGACAGTGTCCCTTTACACCCACAATGTTTCCATTGATTAAATAGTGCTCTTATAGAGGTTAAGATACTCGAGGTCACCTTGGCTCTAAATAATGACAGAGGGGACGATGCCACTCATTCACTTCACACAATTAAATTCATGCGCCTTCTGTCACAAGCCTGCTTCTCTGACCTCAGTGCTGAGATTGAGAGTTCATCCACATCCAGACTGATTTAGTTTCATCTGAACATATGGGAGAACTCATGCCAAGAAAAACATTTTGCGGGGACAAAATGATGCTTGTGATAGGCGTGCTGCTATGTGCAATAAACTGAACCAAGTGTGATTAGGGAGCACAGTTAAGCCTGACCGTGCTGTTAATTTGCAGATTTGCAATAACAAATTGCGCAAAAGACTCCTACCAAGATGTATAATGGTGGATTTCACATGTCAGACAAATTGTAAGATAAACCCCATAATTACGTGTGTAATTATGATTATACTGGTTTTTTTAAATTCTTTTTTTTGGGGGGGGGGTTGACACATGTTCATTATTTATCACGGCCTTGCTACATCTTCCCAGCAAACGCACACAGAGCTCCTGTCTCCCCAGCCCCTGCTCTTAGTTGCTGTAGCCATGTGGTGTGTTGCATAATCCTGACACCATTATAGAGAATCCCCCCTTAAAATCTGCATATCAGCCTCAATGCAAGTCCTCTGAGGCCCTCCTGCTTCATTGTTTGAACACTGAAAATTGATTTACACATAGATAGATAGATAGATAGATAGAAAGATAGATAGATAAATAGATAGATAGATAGAAAGAAAGATAGATAGATAGATAGATAGATAGATAGATAGATAGATAGATAGATAGATAGATAGATAGATAGATAGATAGATAGATAGATAGATAGATAGATAGATAGATAGATAGATAG
>JAVQJL010036844.1:0-40602 GCA_036024295.1 Nannoperca obscura
TACTCCTCAGAGGAATAAACTTGACAATGCATATATATATATATATATATATATATATATATATATATATTCATCAGAGAAAATAAACTACAATAGTACCACTCTCAACTTAGAAATTATACTACAAATGGCGACACGGACATTTTCCTCCCGTATGAAGACGCTACAGAGTAATTAGTGTTTCAGTCCTTCCTGTGCCACCCAGTTCACTTATTCAAGTTTAAGTTCATGACAAAACGAAAGTCCCTGTGGCTCCGTGGTTATGTGTACATTTGTAAGTTTAGCCTTGCACGCGTCTAGACTAGTTACGGTGAGCCATACCTATTAGCCATACCTATTTGTTGCGTTAACACAGGGAAGACTCTACTCTACTCTACTCTCTTACTCTCGTATATGGAACGCAGTAACGAAACCGAAAGTAAAGTCCGAGCGGCTACGTCATGCCGCTCGTAGGGAGCGTGACATGAGAACATCACTCTATAACGTCTCAGCCTTTAATACAATTATATCACCATTATTTTCAGAAGTCTTACCTACAGTCACTGCAGCTTGAATGCTAAATATCAGAATAAGAAATATAAGTAAATCAACCAAAATATCTTAAATATAGCAAGAAATAAATCAAATGATTGTAGTGATAGATTACTAAACTATCCTCCAAAGACATGGTTTGGGCTAGTTCATGTCAGGAGCCTGTGTGGTAACAAGGAAAGTGTTGTCAGTGTAGCAGCTGTCATTGACTAGTCATGCAGGTTGTTAGTCACACAGAGACAGCATAACATCACACGGGCTACTCCTGAGTGCTGGGTTTAATTTAGGGTCGGAGAGTGAGAGATCAGTACTAAACTATGTTTTGTCGAACGAGTAAACGATTAAAGGAAATAAAATTACAAAAGTGGCAAAAACATTTAAGTAAACACTTAAAGTAGAACTACAGAATCTTACTATATAGTAGAACATTGCTTATTGGAATACTTTGAAACATACAGTAATAAATTAATTACACAAATGGCCAGCACACATTCACCTTCTCACCCGTTCTTATCATCTGTTGATGGAAAATTTGACATTTGGAAAAATGCCAAATTAAATTTCCAAACCGAGAATGCTGGAGCCTTCAACGCTGGTCTGTTTCTGTACCTAAACCTGAAGACAAGGATTAGAGGTATATTCTAAGCAAACTGTAGCGAATAGTAATTAGCAAAAACAGTTTATGTATCTGTCTTGATTTTAAATATAGGGAATATAAAGGAAAGTAAAAGTGGATTTTCACAGTTTTCAGACTGTTTGAAGAAGTAGAAGTAGAAATCTTTTTCAAAAATTACACAGTCTTGTAATCTGACTTTTCTCACAATGAGAGGGGAAAAGTCCAATCACAAGTCATGTCACAATGAAAGTGGAATGGGGAAGAAGCTTGGAGTGATGGGAAAAAGGCAAACGGCATATCCAGCTGCCATTGACTTATTATTACTTGATATTGGGCCCAGTTCTTTGTACGTGGATAACTGAGTTATCCAGATTAGAATATTTGACATAAATCTGAATCTTTTGGTTTTTCAAAGCTTATTTGATTATCTGCATAACTCACTTTACTGAACATTGTTCATTCAACTAAAGCTGCTATTTAAACGCACTGTATGTAATTTCAAGGGTCTTCCAGTTAAAACAATAGCAAAAGACTTAGTTTGATGACATCATTAAGTAGTGTGGGATCATGGGAGTTGATGTCTTCATTATTAAACAGCCACCATTGCCAATGAAAATCTATCAGACGTGACAGGCAGAAATCATGTTCATGTTAAGTTTTATTCATGTTACGTGTTTAGTTACATAAAGTTTAGTCACGTTTATTCACATTATGTAATTTCATTCTAATGAAATAGCCGCAGGTAAGATTAGCTAACGTTATCTTGTTATCTTACTATTAGACAAGTTGACTACCTATACAGTTAGTGTAGCTATCGTTTTGTGGCAAATTCAGTCGCTTCAGCTTGGTGGCTATTATGTGCCACTTGTAATAGTAGCACACCGTAGTAACAATGCAGATACAGACATAAAATGGACTTGTCCATGGATCTATTGCCACAGTGCATGCTGGGAGGGTTCCTAACACACCTACCTCATGTACCTGCAATCACAGGATCAGCCAGTCCTTTGAATAGATGATGACAGGATGATCACAGTTTCAGCTCTCTACTCATTTTGCCTTTATTTCAAAATAAAAGTGCACATTATACATTCAAGATAAATTCATGCAGGGTTAACAAATCAATCCTCAATCTGCTCTCAAAGAACCAAATTAGCTGGATAAGAATACACTAGGTTATTGTAGCCTGATGACATCATATTAGCCTGAATTAGATATTATTAGTTATATGAAGAACAGGATGAACAGCCCTGGATGGCTGATAATCTCATAGTTGAAGTTACTGTTATTGTTGACCGAATAGTAACTAGTCATTTACCTTGTGGCTTATTTCAAGGAGGCGAAGGTATGTGTGCCCCTATAGGGTTGTTTACATAACCCAAGGGATTCTGGGTTTTGTCAACTTTAAGTAGGTCAGAAGTCAAACTCCACACTCAGTGTGTTTGGTCAGAAACCAAGGCAATCATCATAATGTCTTGATAAAATAAATATGACTGTATGCCTCTATTTATAATATCAGTAGACATAAGAAAAACAAAGACAAACATATGGATCACATATACAAATCCTTGCAGGAAACATACATGTTGAGACATGCCACTCCCTAAACACTCCCTTTAGGTCAAAGAAAGGGCACAAATTAAGTGCCTGAAAATGACTTAAGATCTTACATTAGTTTTTTATTACGATCCCAAAAAGGAAAAGTAACCCCATAAACCATCTTCCATGTTGATGCAAAATTAATATTGTGCTGACAGGTTATCCTGTAAAGTTTATAGAATTACAGAGGTGTGGTGACTGAGAGGTACAGCTGTGTGCCTATCAACCATAAGGGCGTGGGTTCGACGCTGGACACCCAGATTACCTCCTTACTTGGAAGTCACTTTGGATAAAAGCGTCTGCTAAATGTAATGTAAAATGTAAATTATACCGCATGTCTTGCATGATGCTGTGTTATGGATGGAGGTCCAGATCTTTTGTGAATGTCAGTGACCATGTATTTACTTTATCCTCTGCCCTTGATGTTGGGTTGTTGACACTGAGACAGGTGACGTACTGGTCTGATAAAGTGTATCAAAAGTGTACTGATTCAGCTCGGATAAAGATGTTCTTTGTTGTAAGAGGAAGCTCTAACTTCCTTGTAGTTCTTGGAACTGTCAATGATGCTGCAATGCTGGATCAACACTGTGCAGGATCTACCACTATTACAATTGTTTCAGCAACAGTCTGAAATGTACAAGACTGAATTTCATGCAACTGCTATTACTCAGTACATAAACATAAAGCAGTGATGACAAGGCATTGTGATCAAACTTTTCCACAATGAAAGTGGGAAAAATCCAAATCACAAGACTAAACTTAACGCACTGCAACTTAAGAAAACACGTACATAGAATTAGGAAAGCAAACTTCATCAATCTGACTAAACATTCACAGCATTTTAGAAATATGCTGCAAATACAGACAACACAACCAAATACACAAAAACACCACAGAAAGGACAACGTACGTGTTCCAGAGGACACTTTAAAGGGATGAACAAGGCTTGGACACACTTGTATGAGGTTCCATTTGTGCCAAAAGTATGTCACATGTGACAAAACATTTGTCCATGTCTTTTGCAAGAAATGAGTGTGTTGCTGTACAAACAGGCAAGATGGCATTCTCTTCTGTTTTGAGCCCCTTATCTTACTAGGATTTCTCAACACAAATGCCCAAACTCTCATTCTTTCTTTGGTCAAAGAGATGTGGGTTGTTCTGGTGATCATCAGGTGAATTCTGCTTTTTTTCTTCTAGAAGTTAAGGAGACACTGGTGGATAAAGTATTCGGATCCTTTACATAAAAACAGCAATACATTATGTAAATAAAAATACTACTAAACTAAGCTGTCACATTATTAGATTGTTCATACTGATGCATACATATTAGCATTTATGGCTGGGGTGAAGCTAGTTTTAACTATACAATTAGGTGGTGGTCTCCACATAAGCATCACAAAATTTAAGAGGAAACTCATAGACATCTGAGATATGACAATGGGCCCTATAGACATTGTTCTGTTTGTAATATGTTGTTTTAATACGTTTTTAATAAGTATTTACTTTTAAAAAAGTAGTTCCAAAATGAAAGGAGATAATGGCTGTGGGAAGGAATATTTGTCTTTTTTAACATATTTCCAATCTTACTGTAACTTTTTGTGTTGTTTTTATCTCCCATATTCCCATAATGCTCTTGACATTATCTATAGTTGTGAGGTGTTTTCCTTGAAGTAGCATTAGATTTTGTGGGCAACCATAGCATTATATGCTGTGCACATTTTTTGACGGTCATCCCAAGTGTTCCCCACTCCTCGCCTCCCTCCTCTCACCCGCAGCCTCTCTCTGACCATCACGCGCCCTGCGTGCGTGTCTCCTCTTCCTCCGCGTTCCCAACAACAGCCCTACAACCTGATCGGTCCAAAAAAAAAAAAAAAAAAGACAAGGTAAAGCCTGCATCTGCATGCCAAAATATCCAGTGTGCCATCATCCATTCCTCGGCTGCATCTGTCATCCGTCACACGTCTCTATTATGTTATATTATGTGGACGCCCCCGAGCTTCCATCTAATAGCACCAGTGGCAGAGTGTGTCCGAGGCTACCACACCTGTCTGGAGCATCGCGTTGGCTCTTTACCTCTGCCTGGACCGGGCTCTTAAGAGAAATACAATAGCATTATCGTTAACGCGCACTGTGCAGCATATCGGGCTTTGCACACACACACACACACACACACACCAGAGCCACATTCACAAGGGTCCCTGTGAGGAGTCGCTGCGGCATGCTCTCTTAACAAAAGAATGAGGAACACATGCTTCCTCCACTGAACATGCCCCTAAAGCCGCTGTAGCTCACAGGCTACCCGCTACTGTTATTTAGGCTACTCCCATGATATTCCTGTCTGGGCACTCAAGTTTGGTTCACGTCGCCTTGTGAAGAACTCGGGGTTGATACTTAATTGCTTTTACTTATAATTAAGTAGTAATTGAGGACAATTAATGGAAAATAAACCATTCTGTTTAACCCAATAGGCAGCAGGAAGTGTAAGGCAGGTTGTTACAGCAGCGTGTCTGACAGGTTGAGTGAACAGACAGGGAGCCCTCACACGTCGCTGGCCCCCGCCTATTTTGGAATTGAGAAAGGAGGGGCTTAATGAGGACTAGTTGGTCCGGCGTCGACTGGGGAGGGACCGAAGATCCAAGGTGATGCAACTTCCAATAACCCAATATTGGCGGAAAAACAACAACACAGAACCCTCAAGGCGAGAGACGGGAGCTCACCTTCACGGTAAGACACGGCCGCCTCAGAGGAGGAGAGAGTTGGTGAATAATCAACGCGGGGTTACCAGACCGTATGCTATAATGTGATTAGTCTTCTTAAAGGAGCATCGCTGTGTGTGTGTCCGACCATTAGGAGGTGGGGGAAACCATTCAACACGTGTCCGTGAAGTTGACAGTTGGAGGGCTCCGATGCAGAGTAATTCATGGTGTAGTGTTGAACGTTATTGAGCTGTTATTTAATCCCAGCGGGGAGAAACAGGTGGCACTGGTTGTAGCCTCCCCCTTGTTGCGGCTTTACTTAAAGGAGGAAAGAGGGACTGAAGGGGGGTAGATGAAGGTGGTGGTGGTGGTAGTAGTGTGTGTGTGTGGGTGGGGTGGCATTTCTTTATACACTTCCTGTAATGGAGGGGAGTTGACTTTCATAGGTGGAAAATTATTTATAAATATCAGAATTTGCTAAAACAGTATAGTGGTGTATTCCTAACATACATAGTTGTTGTGGGGACTAGCTGTACGCCTATGACTTTATGCATGTTAATGTTATAGAATATATTACAAAATGTAAATTGTTTTATTGACAATCATACTGATATTTGATATTTGAAAGTGTTAAATGTCTAAAGAGGATATATTGGCCACCATAACATAAACACATAACGAATATAGCACTTGTGATTCATCACCAGCCCTTACAAGTCTGATGAGACATCTTGTTGTTTTCCATCATGGTTCTATGCACTTGATGTAAAGCTCTTATTTGGATGTCGCTTTGGATAAAAGCATCTGCTAAAAGCATCTGCTAAATGCCTAAATGTAAATGTAAATTAATATGTATAATAATGAACTGATCACACTGTTTTTGCTCCCAATACCTATTCTGATACCAAAACTCAGATTGTGTCTGATACCAGTGTTCTTTTATGTTCTCTTTTTCTATTTCAAATCTTTAGACCTTAACTGTATTGATTTCATTTTTGGAGACCCAAAACTGAAAAAGATGGCCAGTGAAAGGTTATCAGACAAGTTAAGAAATATAACTGATTGCCTCAATAAATAAAATTGTTAGTTCAATAATTAAAATGGAGTGTAAACTGAAATATTTAGCTTAAGGAAACATGAATTTGTGACTTCACTTCTTAAATATATGTGGAGATCATACGCCAGCATTCTGTTTCGGCTTGCGCATACTTTAGTTATGTCACTGTAGAAGTTTTAGAAATGTGTATATGTGTATGTATTTAATGTGATTCTTGCACATTTGGCCGATCTCCTTAATAATCATATAATAATAATAATAATAATAATAATAATAATAATAATAATCAGATCAGTGCGTTCATAAACCCTAAACTTTAACCTTAAACTTTAAATTAGTTTTTTAAATAAACTGTGATCATGGTTTGTACTGAGGGAGGGACAGGTTAGTTTTCTCTGGTGGACAAACTATGCAATGCTAACGCTACTTCTGAACAACCTCAGACATATCTTTGGTATTTCACTACTTCAGTGTCTTGTTACATATCTTCCATTGTAATGTATTTTTATAGACAATCAAGTCAATAATTGGCCAACTAATCAATAATGAAAATATTAGTTCTGTATGTTTCAGTTGTACTCCTGTAACACAAGCATGTTGCTGCACTGAATGGTAAAAGAAGGGTATGTCAACAGAAGGCGTGCATGACCCCAGCCCCCAACACACGCACACACCACCAACCTCCCACCATATCCTTATCCGGACACAGGAGGGCCTTTCATCCAGCCTTAAGGGTTCTCTGTTTGCTTTCCTTATGCAGTGCTATGTAGGTAACAGACACAATTTTGCATACATCGGAAAGGACAGAGACTCCTATAGGCTAATTGCAGCAGCTCAGTCTGCCTATGAGTATCAAAAGCATAGCTAAAGCACTGTAGCAGTAAGTGTATCATTGGAAGGATATTTCGTACCAGTAACAACATAGGCTACTGAAAATCTCCACGAAACACATCATAAGTACTCAAATTCCAATGGTTCATGAGAATGTCACCTTTTTACTAGTCGGTCTGTTATACGTTCATTCACAAATGAAAGATTAATGAGGTAAGCATTTGTTGCCACAGCACAACATTTAACATTCTTTATACAATAATCGTTTAACAAAATGGAGATTGCGCTTAGCTTTGTCTGTGTAATTATACTCTTGGGTGGACAAGGAATGAACAACTGATTTGAATGGTTTTAATAAGTAAATTGTAAATAACGCTATTGCTAGCTGTCACATTTTAGAAGCAGTGAGTTTCTCTAAAGGCATCTGCAGAGTCAGTGGGGGGGGGGGGGGGAGTGAAGGTGTAGAGGGAACCTTTAATATTCGTGAAGTGGTGAAACATCTCACTTCCACCTCAAGTCATTGTCATCAGAATAAAACTGGAGGTAGTGAAGGTTTGAGAGATCTAGACAGGTGATTAAGAAGTTGGAAGCTTAACACCGTCATCGTCTCTCTTATCCTGCATCTTCAGGGCCAAACATCCTCCATGATGCCTGGGCATGTTTGGACTGCAAGGTTAGGCTTTTCAACTTTGGTTATGTTAAGGGAAATATAGAGGTTAAGGCTAATTGAGTATATCCAGCTGAATTTGGATAAAAGCTGCACTAATCAACATTTTTATATACACAATGGATCACATTTCTACATGCAATGTGAAAGATGGTACTCATAGTGACATAACTACAAAGAATTATCAATGAAAGCTGCTGTTGCTCTCAGCTTTATGGAGCATTTTAGTGCTTTTCAGTGAGTTGTTTTGGTTTTATGTCAACTTTTGTTCTCATCAACATTGTTTCCAAGAGCAGTAGCAGGTGGCTGTTTTAAAGCTACGATAAACCCACTGTACCCAGTACTTGCCTAGCAAGAAACTGTGGAAAGACAAAGTTAGCAACTGGCTGATTAACATGGAGCATTTAGCAGATAATGAGCCAGATATACCAAAACAACCACAACTAAAAGGAGAGTGAATAGTGGACTTAACATTTGTCAGGTGAGCAGAAATACAACTCCAAAATGAATGCTAAGGTTCAATGTTGTGTTTACAGCTTGGTTTGCTTCCTCGAAGTGTCAAAAATCAACAGTTAATAATAGCCAACATTAGTTGGTTGTCTGAAACGTCAGTGAACTCCACACCTTTACAGTTTGCATCACTACATAAGGGACACACTACTTCTGTATACACTGGCATTGGACATAAATCATGTATCGTTAAATACAAATAAAAATCTAGGCTGGCTAGGTTAAAATACCCATGGTGTCAAATATTATTTATGGATGCTGAAACAGACAATTTTATGTGAGAAAGTAAAAATCATAATTAATGAGAGATCTGTTGCATTTGCTGCACTGTAGCATATTTGTAATATTTATTATGATAGAACTTTCCCATGGCTTGGATAAGACAGTTTTCACAGTGGGCTCTAAAATATTTCATTGTTATTTTTGTAAAGCATTAGTCTAGACATGTCTGCACTCCGGAATGCCCCAATACTGTGTGAATAGAGCAAAAGAAGAGAATATGAGTGTTAGGAAGGATACATTGAAAGGGTTAAGGAAAACAAAGGAGAAGTTGATTGAAGAAGTGATAATTTATGCATATCTGCAGTAATTCAACACAATAACACCATCAGTGGTAGTGTCAGAGACTTAATGGACAGTTGCTTTGATCACACATTTTTAACATAGTGTTGGTGCTGCTATGTCCTCTCTGTTAGACCCCACTGTGAAGAGAGGAGGAGACATGAGGATTTATATTCTGAGACCACTAGGGGGCCCCGTGGCACAGTCAGGCTTAGCTGTCAGGAGTGCAGCAGTTCATAATCAACATTTCAAGGATGTTTCAGGCATGAAACATCAGCTGGGTCGGACTCCACCACCCAGTCTGGCAACTCTACCTATGCCCTGCCTCTGCAATCTGTGACAGAGCGTGACACAGGGGAATTTAAGTCTAATTGTTCTCATGTCAAAAAGAAAGAACAAGAACATCCCTACAGAGTGACTTATGGAACAGCAAGCCGGTAAATGTGTTTTATCTGCCCTTCTAAAAAAATACAAATGTATGGAACTCTTGAATATCTTACAACTGGTTCTACTTTATATTTGATATATTTTTGCAGCCAGGCACTGGCAAAATAGCACTTTCCTGGGGTTATTTAATTTCCTCTATTTGGTCAAGTCAAGTCAAATGTTTTTATAAAGCACATTTAAAAATAACCCTGGTCGACCAAAGTGCTATACAGACAAGAGCAGATAGCTAAAAACAAACAAATAAAAGAAACATCAATATCAACATCAATGCACACAGCTCAGAGACACAAATAAACAACTTATAAACATAGGTAAAAGTGAAGAAAACAGCCACAGGAGGATTCAAACGCTATAGTGAATACATGCAGTTTAGGGGCTCCAACAGAAAAGCACTCAGCACCCCTGAGCTTAAGTTGTGATTGCAGGACAGTCAGGAACCTCAAGTGTACTCGCTAGGTGCTCCCAGTGGGTGGAGAGCCACTGTAGATGGTTGTGGCGAAGTAATCTTAGTGCCAAGAGTAGCTGCGTTTCTCACATTCCACCGCCCGCCTGCCCAAGCAGGTTTACAACTCGGAGGACTTTTGTCATCACTTTATTTTGTGAAAACACCCATCTCTTTAAAATCACGCAAAGCCTTATAGGCTATTCATGTGTTTGTCTTTCCATGTTCACATTATATTCCTCAATCACCTGACGTGATCACATATTCACAAAAAAGTTTTATTCTGAAAAATTGTGGATCACTTAAAACATCTCTATCCGCTCTATCTGTTTGTTCTTGCCAGTGCTCCCCCAGTGTCTCTATCACAAACACTGGGTCACCGGGGCAACAGCATCATTACCAAGTGCATGTTACAATATGAAGATTAAAGAGGCAAAAAGTTGGTTCATGGATTATGAGCACAAATTTTTGTCTAACTGAATTAAAGTTTGTAAAAATAACTAGCAGATCTATGTCCAATATTCACTACCCTTTCAGCTCTGGTTTGATCTCCACCAAATCCATAGGAAAATAACTCTCTTTAGCTGCTAAATGCTCCTATGAACATATAGGAGTAATTGGATTAACTTAGCAGCTAGTCACATTTAGCAGCTAGTTTAATTTAGTAGCTAGCAGCTAGTCACATTTAGCAGCTAGTTTAATTTAGCAGCTAGCAGCTAGTCACATTTTGCAGCTTAGAACTTATTAGCATAAAGTTACTCATTCAAGCAACTGACCAGCTCTTGAACCCAAGGCACAGGACACTAACCAAGATAAACCTTTCAAGAGGTTTTGATCATCCTCATTGGAGTGATGTCTAATTATTTCCCAGCATTCCTTAGCATCCTTAGCGGACAAAATGTTCACTTGCTGCCTAAAATTTCGCACCCACTGACAAGTGCCATGGTAACAAGATCCGCAATGTTCTTCATATCAGCTGTCAGTGGTCATAATGTTATGGCTGATCAGTGTACATCATCGCTGTACTATTTAGCGCAGTGATTGTAACTCAGGTGTCTGGGCAGAGGGTTTAGAGAGAGTCTATTTTGCATAGTGATGTGTATAGTGTACATTATGTGGTTTGGCGGCATCCCCCTCCCTTTCCAACTCGTCCGCCACAGCACTGAATATCGTTTGAATGCCACTATTTAAAAAAAAAAAAGCCCAAATCCTGATTTTTGCATTTCATATTAAAATCCCATATCTTCTCATTCCCAATGCCATTTCCTTATTGTAAGAATTGTTGTTTTTCCAGCAGTCCAAAGTGATGTGTAACTCCATTTACTGGGTGCTGAACAGAGCCCCAAGCATAGTTAGTGCTGCTTTGAGTACCATCACAATTTCAAATTTACCTTTCTGTGCAGAGTATAACAAAAAGGCTGTCTATCATAACAAAACAGAGCTTGTGGAGTCCCAATCATACCGCTGCATATTGACTTTATTGATAATAGACACAGCTGCTTTGCAAGCCCAACAATATGACGCATTATAAATACAGCTCACAATAACGGATGCTGTTTTGTCTTGAACACACTGTGTTGTACACCCATGCCAGACAGGGAGCCAAGCTAGTGCAAATCGAGAATAGCTTGCATGATTGTGTGAGTGGCGGGTGTTGCATCTGTATGTTAGATAAAGGAAAGTAATTAATGAGTCTCTCTTTTATGTCTTCACCTTAGTTCATTTCTTTTGCTTCAAAGATGATTTAGCGAAATTAAGAAACTAAATCAATCATCTTTCAGCTATGTGTCTCATGACTTGCAGTTCTTTGACTCAAAAGGTCATCCTGTCCCCAGGGAATGTGACCCTCATAGAGACATACTCTTGGTGGTTAATGTGTTACTTTTTGACATCCTCTCAACTCTTTTTACAAAAAGCAGGCTAATATTTCCATAGTTTGAGTGCATAATAGAGCTCAGGAGGGCTGACCTTAAAATGCCTAAACTAAAGGAGTCTTGGTGGGGGATGGGGTTAACTTCTGATCTAAGAGCTTGAGAAAGAACCATTGTTTCAGCCGGACAAGTGATAAATATCTTGACCTTGGTGACATTAGCACCCTTTACAATACTACTCACTAGTTCCTTCACCTCTATATTAGTCTACATAAGTAACTTATTGAACCCAATTTAACCTTTAGAGACATAGAAAGCCAAGGGAAGACAAGACAACGCAAGGAGAGTCCTTAGAGAAACAAGATTTAGGGTTAGGTTGTGCTGTACAGAACTACTTCGTATGACGTGTTGTGTGACTACGTTGGAAATCAAAAGTGTTATATCATTTAAATACAGGGATGGTGTTGATAACATTTCAGTCTCTCCTGGAAGACATACATAGTGTTGCTCTTAGGTGTTCACAAGAAAAGTGACAAAAAATAGCTGTAACGAATTGAAAGAGGAGCTAAATACAGGGTTTGTACAAAGTTTGGAAAACGCTACATTTTAACAGTTATGTTTTTAAGGTTAGGAATATGCTGGAATTTGAATATACTCCTTGACAAATGCTTTCATCATGGGAATGTTATTAGTTTTGCAGGTATTTTGTCAACCAAAGTATTGGACAAATCAAATAATTGACCTGATGATGGCGGTAAATGAAAAGTCATCAGAAGTCATTGTCAGTGACCCATGAATGTATCTACTGCACTCCATGGCAATCCATCCAATTGTTTTTGAGATTTTCAGTCGCGATCAACGTGGCGGACCGACTGATTAATCGACAGGCCAATATCGTCATCCCTGGAGTCAAGCCACTAGCATGGCAAAAAAGTCAGAAATTTCAGTCCATTTTCATTATCCACCACCATTAAACCATTTATTTATTCATTAATTCGCTTCCATTTTCATTGATTAAGAAACCTGTTCTTATTTATAGTCTTTTAATTGCCTTCATTACAATCTACTCACACGATTCTCAAAAAAAAACCTGAAAACTTATTTCCGCTTGAAAAGCAGCCACATAAAAATCTAATTAGACTGTTGATTAGGTTAGCTGTTTGCTGAGTTACAGTCTGATACATTCTACAGAAAGTGAGTGTGTGTGTGTGTGTGTGTTTGGGGGGGGTCAATAGGCGCCCAGTCACTTATTTTTATTCAAGTTACTCTGACCATAGATAGCACAAGTCATGGTGCTGGAATCTTATTGAAAGTGAAGGTTTTGTAATCTTTCTTGTCCCGCCTCTGATGATTGGTGTAGTGTCAACAGAGCCATGTGTGTACCATCTCTCTCTTTGTATTGAGGGAAATATTTAATATTTTCAGAAGTGCACCACCATCACACAAACATGAATCATCCACAAAGAAAACCTGTTTCCAAGCTGCTTCACCTCAAGAGGCACCCCCCCTTCCCGTTAAGCACACTGTGCGGCATCAGCAGCGACTCTCTTTTTGCATTTTGCTATTAGCTTAGTTTGTTAATGATTTGCTCACAAATAGGGCTTCAAATAAGAACATTTTCTTTATGGATTAATCACTTAATTTATTTGGTTAATTATACATACAAACAACACATTGACCATACAGTTATGAAAGTGTTTAAATAATACTATATCATCATGTCTTATAAAATTCAACATAATATTGACCTAATCTGAGTAGGCTGAAGCATCACCCTAACTCTACCTAAATAGCAGTGAAACAACATTAACAGAAAATAAATAACTAAATATTATAAGGAACCAAAACAGAGAAAAATAAACAAAACAAAGACATTTGTCAGTGTTAGTCACTTTTTGTTGTTTTTTGTGTTTTCCTGTTTTATTTTGAAACTTCCTGTGTCTTGTCTTTGTCTCTGTTGCCCGCTTGTGTTCCTCCTTGATTGTTTTCATCTGTGTCTTGTTATTCACCTGTTTCTGTTCCCCTCGTTGTCTACTTCCCTATATATCCCTTCCCTTCCCTTTGTTCATTGTCAATCCGTCCTGAGGTACATGTCTGCGGTCACCTCCCCTGCGGTTTGCCTTTTTAGTTTTTCCCCTGGAGCTTTTTGTTACCTCTTACCAGATCACCTGCCTGTAAGTCCTTTTTTTTTGTGTTTAATAAACCTTTGACCTGCTGGAGTCTGCCTTTGGGTCCTTCCCCTGCTGCCTATGGCCAATCCTGATGTCACTCAGTCTATGAAAATATTTAAAATGTTTTAAAAGCATATAAAACAAAAAAATCAAGTCCTCACATTTAGAAGCTGGAACCAGAGAACAACTGGCTTGTTTGGCTGAAACAATGAATTAATCCTCATCTATATATTATCAAGCAATATGTAGCAAACATCTCAATATTCTATTGATAGAGTACAGCAAACAAAAAACAAGAGAGATCGTGTTACTTGTTATTTGGACCTTTATGTCAGTGTTGAGGATGCACCATGGGACTTTGTCAATTCTGTGCTAGTGAGGTGAGGGTTTGGTCCCGGGAGGATCCCTCATAAGAGCTAACGGACTCATCAGGTCTCAGGGTCAGCTCAATGTAACCTGTTACTGCCACTCCTCCTGGAATGGCCCAATAGGCTAAGCTTAACACTTGCCTTGTGTACATACATTAGTAGAGTCAACCAGTGGGATGGGGCCAGAGCACTGTGACTTAATCACAGACTTCAGTCTACACACCAGTTAGTTTCTCACTGCTGAGCTGGTGAAGACGTCGGCGTTTCACTTTATTTCTTTTCTTCGGACATCATAATGTGGATGGTAAGGGTCAGTTTTTAACCTAGTTTTGTTTCCTGTCATCTTTTCATCAGTGTGCAGTGTGCTGTGTCTGATGTCCCTGTAGGCTCCATTACTTGTAAGTGTGTGTCTGTGACACTGAATGGTAGCTATATCTGGCCACTTTCTCCTCTTCTTTTGCTTTGCTTACACATTTACTACACTATCTAGTTTTTATCCATTGAGTCAGATGAAGAGAGAAATGCTGCAGAGAACAAGAATTTGACTCCCCAGCAGTTTCCCCATGGCAGCTCACAGGATATACTGCAAAATGTACAAATGAGCTGATGGAGACCTCAGCGTCTTCTGGAACGTTCTTAATATATTAATGAAGTTAACTAAGGTGAATTACCAGATAAGTGTAGAATGTAATCAGGTGATAAAAAATGCCCTTACTAAATCTGAAACAATGAATTATTTAATCAGGTAGTCGATCAACAGAAAATGAATCAGCAGTTTTTTTGATAACTGATTAATTCCTAAAGTCATTTTTTTATATAGCAAAAACACCAAACATTATTTGGCTCCTGGTTCTCAAATATATTTGCTGCTTGTCTCTGTTTTATGAGAACTATAAATTTAAACTTTACAGAAACTTTTTTTTTTTTAAAGATCACATGATTTTTGCCCATAGTCATACAGAGACTTTCACGTGCACCATGAGAAGTTGGTGTTTTCCTCACCTTGAAATGCTTTGGTATGTTTTGTCCCCACACTGTGCACCACTTATAGTCTAAGGGAGGAAGGGGAGGTGCAGACTTCTATGCAAATGAGGTAGTGCTAAAGCTGGATTACCAACTGGGCAAAGTGGCCAACTCTCCTGGAAAAGCTCCAGTCTTACTGTGTGTGAACAGTTTCTTTTGCTAATTTATTAAAAAAATGTGTTTGAAAATGTACAACACTGAAGCACCACAACAGCTGACTTGATAAGGATCTTTTTAGTCTTTTCTGGTTTTGTACGTTATCTTAAGACCCTCTGTCAATAAGATTCACGTTCATATGTCACATGTTCCCACTACAATAGTGTGTGTGTGCGTTTTCAAATGACCACACAGTTATTAATGGGCCAGAGTAGAAGAACTGCACACACTCCACAGAGAGTCTGAGGAACAGGGCGTCAACAGGGGCCCAGTAGTTTATTTTTGCCCCAGGACTCAACAGGTTAAATTGAATATCTTTGGGTGTTGGACTGTTGTTGTGTATATATGTACATTTCCAACATTCTTTGGCTCCTGTTTCTCCAATGTGATGATTTGATGCTTTGTTGCACTGTAAATGGAGTATAGACTGGTTGTTTGACCAAAACAAGCAATATGGGGATGTCCTCATGGGCTCTGGGAAATTGCGACAGGCATCTTTCACCAGTCAATTAATGGGGAGAATAATCTGAAGATTATTTAGTAATTAAAGTCATAATTAGTTAAAGATCTACAGTAGATTTAACATAACATCTCATCCTGGTGAAGTTCAGAAGACCAATAATTAAATGTTATTGCAGAAATAAAAAAAGAGCGTGCATTATTATGACTATTTATTCTCAACGTTCAAATGTATCACAGGTAAGGGAGTTACCAGGATGGGATGAAAACCTATTCATCAAATATGAACATTTGAAGGAACTTGCCAACATAAGCATTTCAGATACGTGCCACTCAATCAGTATTTTTTGCTGCTTTCTTCTAAATCCAGGCTGTTTGTGAGTATTCTTTCTTCAGTTTGGCTTCCATGCAGCAGTAGTCAGTAGGCCATCTAAACGTACCCTAACAGTTAATCTCTTTACACAAAAGGGCACTTTGTTATGGCAGCTGCTTTGCTACAAAATGCAAATCTGTTACTACTGGTTTTTTTGAAATTCTTTCTCTGTATCCTTTCTCCCTCATACGTTGTATTCACACCTCTGAGTTTATTGATTGATAGAGCTGATTTAGCATCTTCCACCTCGAAGAAGGGCATGTACAAAGACTGAAGAATTGTTTGGAATGTGGCCAAGTAACCTAAAAAGTGTCGCCTTGCCTCCCCCCTCCCCACTCCTCTCCTCCTCCACCCCTCTCTCTGCCTGTCACATGTTCTTTTCACAGCATAGAAAAGATTCTGGATTAGGGCAGAATTAACACAAAGCAGCGACGCCACTCCAGCTACACCCGCAAACAACACAGAAGAGGCACGAGGGGGGACCAGGAGACTCGAGCGAACGCCACCTTCCCGGAAAAACTTCAAACTCTGATAGCGAGAGGCCGACGAGTCCATCCCAGAGAAAGAGAGCGGCGGAGAGAGAGAGAGGCAGGGGATCGTTGCCGACAAGGTCCTGAAGGATGGAAGAGAAGCAGTTTGCTGGGATCCTGGTAAGTTTTACTTTTGCGCACACTTTTTAACGCAGTAACGCAGATGTACAAGTTTAAAACACACACTGAGCTCTCATACATGGAGGCAGCCACATCTCTGAGTTCATTAGTGGGATGCAGCTGCTGGACCACCAGTAGAGTCCCTCGCTGCCTTCCCCCTTTCCCCCCTTTTATTTTCTTATTTTGTATGTTTTCCTTGTGGGGTTTTGTGCACACAATTTTCTCATCTAGTTTTTAGGATGGCCTTTCTTGTCTTTGAAACAACAAAGACTAATAAACCTGCAGTTTCCCTGTGTGATCCATGTGTTGGTGTTTGAGAGCTGTTCACCTTGGCAATAATAAGCCCGCGTCATCAACTAAACGGTGTCTCAAAAGGTCCCTAACATTTGTCTCCACTTGCAGTCATAGAAGCTTCCCTCTCATCTCTCAGCTGTACTTTTACAGTAGTCTGATCTTTGCAACTTTGGCAAACAATAAACATGTTTTTACTGTTCTTTGGCTGCTGATAAGATGAGGCCAAAGAGGTAAATGTGTCAGTGCCGGGCCTGTGCTGCTGCTGCTGGTGAAGCTTTAAATAGCGGTTTGGCATCATTGGCAGTCATGTCACTTCTCTCTCTCTCGCTCCCTCTCTCTCTCTCCCCTCGGTCAAAGTTCTTCAGTTCCGTCTTGAGACGGCGATAAACACAAACTCCGAGCTCCAATTCTCTCCTGACATTCTCGCCCATTTGAAGCCTTCGCTTTCCTCTTTCCTTCCTCCGACAATGTATTTTTTCTCTCTGCCGTGCCCTTTGGAGATGCATAACCACGTCTGAACTTAAGAGAGGGGGACGTTATCAGTCTCGCCTGCTCTCTCTCCTCTCGCTCTCTCACATCATTTGGAGGTGGTTGGAGGAGGGAGATGTGATTCTTGTTCTCAGAACTTTTGCGTTTTCCGCTCAGTGACAGATTGCCAATATAATCTTTTGTACGGTCCAGCACTGCTGGAGAGTTGCAAAAACGTTCTGAGAGTTTAGATACGGCTATCTACAAGATGGAAATGTAATTAAATGATAGTCACAAGGAGGATTTCAATTGTTTCCCCCATGAAAGAGGTTTAATCTTGGATATGTGACTGTTTACTAGATCTAAGTGCTGGTCTGTGGTCACCATGAAGTTACTTTTTTTACTGCCCTTCGCGCACTCAGAGGTGTCTCGGAGGAAGGTATAGTTCAATCATGGTTCAATGTGTCATCTGGAGAGACTCACAGCCACTAGGGGGCATATAGGTCAACAATTACGGAATGCATCAACTGAAAAAAAAAGAAATTGTGTGATTTCATGAGGTGTTTTGCATTTGACAGCACCTTCTCAAACACAAAATATACATTATACAATTTATCATTTGATATCACCAAAATAAAAGCTTGTGACTTTAATAAAGTTCAATCCTTTGTTCAAAGTCAAAGGGAAACTTCTGTATTTTGTAACTTGCGTCCTATTTTTTTTACAAATGTTGGGATCAGAATGACTAATAAATACCAAAAGATTTAGAACTGGGCCAGTAGATCCCAGAATTTGTAAAAAAAAAAAAAAAAAAAAAAAAAAACATAAAAGGGCCCTTTGAGAAATGTGCCATCATTTAGTGTTTAAGCTGACTCAAATGTTGGCCTTACATGTCACACAATTTAGCTGTAATATTACTTTTAGATTCTAATAACATATTGATCCCACTTTCTTGACCAGAGAAAAATGACTCATTTAATTTAGCTCAGTGCATCACAGCAGTAGGTGAAGACTTTGTTTGCTCTCGAAAGCGGAACGTTTTCATCCCTGGCCAACACTTAGTGACTCTGTGTTTAAAGTAAATTCACTTGATTTGGCAGGTAATAGAACATTTTAAAAAATATTTAAAGTTACGCACAGTGTGACCGTAATTAGATATTGGGGAAAAAAATAAAATTTGGTAATAACTTTAAATAAGGCGCAGATGCAGGCACAACTGCTCTTCCCAAACATAAAATGTACTCTTTTCTCTCTCAGCCAGATTTTGATGTTTGATTGACCACTCATTTTTCCTCAAAGTAGGGCAGATGTTAGAGTGTAAAAGATATACAGTATATATCTTATCTACGAGGGTAAACATGGCACAGAGCTGTGGCTGGATTGTACAACAACTCCAGGAGTGACAGCAGGCGACACATACAGCTCGCCTCTCGTGATTGGTCACTTCTCATGGCTGGGCCCGTTGTCTTCAGCAGCCGTACACACGGTGATGTCAGTCATGGCTTGGAGACATCAACAAAGAGTGAAAGAAAGTGTGTGTGTGTGAGTGTTAGAGAGAATTACAGAAAGAATTACGGACCTCGCTCTCCCATCGCCAACTGTCACCTCAGCTTTTATACCGTTCCTCCCTTCCCAGTAACTCTTTTCTGTCTTCCTCCTCATCCATCTTTTCACATTCATAACAAGTCTTTTATGCCTCTGTCATTTCCCATTTAGCCCTCTCATCTTTACCTCTCTTTGAAGGGTGCAAATTGCCATTTCCTCATGTGTTTTCTCAACATAGTGCAACGCTCTTTTTGTGGAAGTCCCTGCCCTTTCTTTACAGTCTGGTTAACTTTATTTATGCCCGGCCCAGATGGTTGGTGGATGGACCCGTCAGCGTAAATCTCAAGACACACAAGGCGCTCGCTTCCTGCTACCGCTTGGCTCGTCTGGTAGCCTTCTGCCGGGACTCTTTCTGTCCAAACTCGATCCCCCTGCTCGCTCACAGCGTTCAAAGGGAGCCTGCTCTCCTCAATCTTCCCGCGTTGTCGTTGACTGCCCTGGAAGCCACAACTTCCATTGAACGGGCGAGCAGATGGTGCCCTGGCACTAGCTTTTACTGGGCGGATAGCTGTCTCTTTGTTTTTACTCCTTAGTTACTTCTTTTCGACTCGTCTTTAAAATGTGTGCTGTTTGGGTGTATGTATAAGGATGTGAGAGGAGGAGGAGGAGGAAGAGGAGGAGTTGGATTGAGGTTTTGCTTGTTTGTCTACTGAGCGCTGTATTCATATGTCTGGCTGTGCAGACCGCCGCTGCCCTCTCCATCACCATGAAGGCCAAATGGAGGAACAGGTCACCCAAGACTGGCCTCTGATCAAAGTTAGACATTGGGAAGTCTTTTAATATCAGCCTGCTACTTTTCATCCACACTGTGTGAGACTTTTGGATGATAATTAAGAATTCTAATTGGACAACACATTTTTTGGTTATGGGTATGTCACAATGGCATTTTTATTATGTGTATTTTTCACAATTCCACAATGTCATTCCCCTTTTGCTTTTCAGTTCCGGTTGTTATGTAAAATGTGGTTAATATTCTTGTCAACTTCTTTGAGTAAACTACGGATGTCCCCATCAGGTTTTTTACAATCTTTTAATACTGATTATCTGGTGATACAAAGTATGATCTATACTATCTTCTATCTATACTATCTTCTATTCAGTTGCTCATCTCAAATTATTGATATGATACATAGCCACAGAAAATGCATCACTTTGTTGGATGGCTTGCCTCACGAAGGAACTCAACGGACAGTGCCGGTGTGATAACAGAGTCGTCAGCTTAGCGAATCTGTGATTTTGCCAACCTGGACGTCAGAGTCACTTGTGCCTCTGTGTGCCCCAAATCATTTTTTTTACTTTCACACATTTACATTTTCACTTGCACTTGCAGAGAAATGCTGCACTGTAGGGCCATACTGTTATAAAGGAGAGCAGTGCTGCAATGCTAGCAAGCTGCGACCTGTGCTGCACACAGCAGAGTACAGAAAATACATTTTGGTCAAGACCGATCCATTAAAATATACCCATATTGGCCACAATACCGAACCTTAGGATCATGGGACATCCCTACCATAAAGTCATTTGTCATAAATGATGAGGTCTTGATGTTTTGTTTTTGGTTTAAAATGTCAAAGACAAAATATAACAAAGTGTTGACATTGGGGATGCAGGATTATTTGTATTATGGACAAACTAGAAGATATGTCTCTTATGCAGATTGTAATTTTCATTTGGTAGCTATTTAGTAAAATGTGCAACAGTGCAGCAACAGATTTGTTAATACACAGGAATGTAGTTTTGTATGGCTGCGATTACCCCACAGGTCTGTGTACCCCCTGAGTTGTGTGTGTGTGAGAGAATGAGTGTGTATGTATGCATGCGTATGTGCACGTCATTTCCCAGGGGTTGTGTGGCTAATGTGTGCTGTAGGCTGTGAAGTGGAAACTAAATGAAAAGAAATAGTGGAACCCACAGCTACAACCTCCCTCGAGGTCAGGTTAAACACACGCACACACACACACACACACACACACATGAAAACATAACGGATGACACACGTATACATTAGGTCCACACATTAGAATACTACATAAGCACAGAAATATATTTTAGGCACAAATGGATACGTAGACAGATACGTAAACGCACATAAACACACACGCTCACACAGACAAAACTATGAACAGAACACACCACCACATAGTCTGTTTGATGTACTAAAGTAGACAAAAGGGAAAGTATTCTGACCTTTGTTCCATTTTATTTTAAATTATAAAATAATAAATGCACAATCTGTTTAGTAACTCGAGGCTGTGACTTTTTCTCTGAAGCTGTGACAAAACTGTGCAGCCCAAACTGTGGCCCAGGAGCAAATGTTGGACTCATTAAGCATGTGTTGAGCCTTTTTTTTTAAAAGTTGGTTTATTCTGGTATCATGGTTTGTTTGTAGTCACTGTCCATGTACAGGTCTGTGAACATTGCCAGTGCCCATGTGCTTCACATAACCACAATGCATGTAGTACAGGTGAAACTCTCTCTCTCTCTCTCTGTCTCTCTGTCCTTATGTAAGAAACATATTGAGTTGCCAGTCAGCCAGTTTAGTTAACAGCAGTGCTCAGCAACCGTGTTGACTGCCTCTGGGGCGCGGGGCCAACAAACAGATGTGAACCGAGAGAGAGAGAGAGACGTGAGGGCAGGTGTGTGTGGGGGAGAGAAGAGTCAGACATGATTTCTATTTCTGATTTCACCCCATCGGATAACCAGCTGAATGAGATGAAAAAAAGAAAATTACAAGCGCCCGTACGGGGCGTCAGCTTAACGGCAGCTACTGTGGCAAACGTACAATTGAGGGACAAGGGCCACAAATGCCAAACACGTCCACTGCTGGGCACTCTATAAAAGGTAACCCACCACCAAACAACCCCCCATGTACGCTCT
The DNA here is from genome assembly GCA_036024295.1 of Nannoperca obscura. NCBI lineage: Eukaryota > Metazoa > Chordata > Actinopteri > Centrarchiformes > Percichthyidae > Nannoperca > Nannoperca obscura. Next base: position 22,273 of record JAVQJL010036844.1, read on the forward strand.
CTCACACACACACACACACACAACCACACACACACACACACACACACACACAGCAAAGAGGGGGAAAAAGAACTCCATTGTGTTTCGGACCTTTAGATTTCATTTGGAAAAACCACTCAGGCTGAAAATTTCGTTTTTCTGATATTCTTCCCCTCCCCTTCTTTTTCTGGTTTAATGGCCCCCCTCCTCACCCCCCACCCCCAACTCCACGAAAAATACAAAATGGTTAGAAAAAGGGGAACTTCACACTCTTCCTGTCTCGTCCTCTGAAGTCGGTGGAATTATGGACAGGGCTCTGTCATTGTGTCCACACAACGGGGCTCTTAAATCTCTCCCGGTTTCTTTTAGTATTATTATCATTTTTAACGGTTTCCAATTGAACTATTTTCAAAGGCCTTTTCAGAACCATATTTAGGTAATTTGTTGCGCTTGAACCCAACCTGCTCCCTGGCTCTGTGTGTATGTGATTGTTGAATGGCAACTATAAGCCTGGGATGAGGGGGGTCTCCTTTTCTCAGGGCTGGACAGCCCTCTCCTGCCTGGTTACACACCTCCTCTGTATTATTTATCACTTTTCCTCCTCTTTCTGTTTCTCCCCCTCTTTAGTCCCTTTCAGACACAGGATCTGTAACATTGCTGGATTCATCTGTCTGATAAAAGAATGGCTTTTTTTGTCTCACAAAACAATATGGAAATGCTCCATGTTGACTGTGGTCAAACACGACTGGGCCGTAACAGATCCAGGTGCAGCACTGCTGGAGAACAGCTGTTGTTTGGAAAATAATGTCATTAAGGAAGAAGAGTAATCACACAGGCTGCGCCAGTGATGAACTATAACACTTTTAATGTTGACTGCTTATTCCACAGTGCTGAGGGGAGGCTGTCCCTCGCAAATTTTCAGTAACATCCCAGAGACACTTTCTTATAAATTTTATAATTTGCTACACGCTATATCAAATTCTGCAGTCTTACTGTTTACAACATCCAACAGCGCCCAAGCCATTACAGTTAGGCTTTAAAAATGGATTGAAATGTAAGCATTCCTTATTCTTATTTTGCTCACAGTGTTGAATGGTAGGTAAATAAATTTGCTGGATTTTCCTGCTATAAGCACTTGTAATGTAGGTTTAATAATTTGCAGATGGGTAATCAGATTTCTTGAATTGTCCTCTCACACAAAAACTGAAATTGCAACTTTAAAGCTGCCAATCCTTGTTTGTTTTTTGGGCAGTTGAACTCACTGTCAACACAAAAGTGACATAGCTGTTGTCGTGAATGTGTTAGCAATTTAAATTTTATACCTCCACTAGATACATTAGCATTTCTTTGGAGTTATATTTCTGTCTCTTAAATGGCTCATTAGCTGCTAAATGCTCCACAGTTCACCAGCTAGTCGAGAAAACACTGGTGTAAAACCTAAACCACTGAAAGATGCTAAAATGCTCTATAGAGCAGAGATGGCTGATCATTCTCTGTAGTTTTGTCACTGTAAGCGACAACCGTTTCACATTACACATAGTCATCTGATGCATTGTTAATGTAGAAATATCAACTTGTGCAGCTTACAATTACGCTTGCCAAGATGTGAGATAAAATATTTTCTTACCTTAAAGTGGCTCATTTATGGGGTAATAATGTTGGAAACATTACACCACTGGCAGACAAACATTAATACTAGCAACAAATGAATACTTTTAATATCGATTAATCTACAAATGACTTTCTACATGAATTGATAAATCTTTTATCTATAAATAAAGATATAGTTTACTATCAGTGACTAAGTAAAGCTGCAAACACACTTTTGAGAAGCTGGAATCTAAAGGTTTAATAATTAAAATAGTTCAATGATTCATTTGTTTTTTTAATTTGTGTCTGCATTGTATTCAGACTTGAAGAAGAGTTACCAAAATGTTGTTGTGTAGTATTCCCATCGCCAGCGCGACTTTTACAGAACAATCCTGGTAAAAGTACAAAATAAATAAAATAAAAATAAATAAAAACTCACTTCAAAGTCCATGTAACTGCTGTTGCTCTGGATCATATCACATGATCTTTAGCAGCAGATGTCATGGAAATATAGACATTTAAATAGTTTTTTTTTTCTGAGCACTACTCTCCAATGTTTAGAAGCAGCAGTAAGGTGAGTTTCAAGGAAGCTGTTGTTTCTGGGGTTAAGAATATTATATAGTTTTATGGAGAGATGTTACAATTTCTGAGTCCATGTCAGCTTGTTGCATGTAGGTACAGAGACAGAAAAGCTCATAATCTTCTTTTAGGCTTTTGATGTTGCAATCTTTGCACACAATTTGCACGCAAAAGGGATCTTTACAGATTGGCATCTTGGGCAGTATTTCATGGCTTTAGTGAACGACATATTTCATATCTTTGTCTCTGCTTTTCGCTCTTCCTCTCTTGTCACATTCCAAGCGCAACAGTGACTTCTGCCACGTGAGGCCAACTTCAGTCACATGTTCCTCACTTTCATCCCAAGCAATGGTCCCATATGTTTGTCAAAATGTGTATGTTGTGTGCTTTTTCCGGCCTGATTTGTTTCCATGCCTTCTCTCCAATGAGCCCCGCTCTCCCCGGGGGTCCGATGTCAAAGCCTCACGCTATTTATACAGACCGAACAGCTGGGGCCCTCCCAGCCAAAGCAGTGAGGGATGGGTAAGAGAAATTATCATGGAAACTTCAGGTTAAACCAAGCGTAGGAAATGTCTCTCTGTTCCTTCTTTTTTTTTTTTTTTTACTCTCGTCTTCTTCTCTGTCATTTGTCTTCCTCCCCTGGGTGTCCAGAGCAGCCGTGTCAGGTCGTGTTCAGCTTAGGTCAGCTGGACCGCCAGACAAACATTACTCACTTATTTGGATGTTTTCTCCCCCTTTTTTTTTTTTTTTTTTGCAACTGAGGTTTTTTGCCTATTTTTCCTATCTGAAACACTTTCTTTCCCCACTTCCAAATGAAGAACTGTCTGTTTTGGACTGAACAAAAAAAAAGTTGATTTTCCCTCCAACTGCGTCTCAACACACTTTGTCCTTTTGTTGCGTCGGACAAAGCCGGCCTACTGTTGCAAAACTGAGCTTTTTGTGTGTCTTCCCTTTTCTTCTGGTCTATGGCTCCGGTGGTGCTTGTCCTACATTGTGAACCTCAACCCTGTGAAGTTCTCTTTCCTTCACTTACTTTATCCTGCCTTCACTTCACCTCTCCTATTGCATCTTCTCTCAACTCTTCTGCCCTCCCCTCTCGGCTTTTCTCCATGTGAACCCGCTTAGGAGGGAAGAGAGAGTCAGACCTATCGATGCTTCCTTCAGTTCAAGGGCCCTTTTTCACAGTCAGACGTCCAATCACAGGCATGCTGAGCTAACAAGAGGCGAAAATAAATTAACCTAATTGCTGTAAGGGACAGATATATAGATTGAGGAGGATGTAATAAGCCCAGCTGTGACTGTTGGCTCCCTGAGAGATTAGCCTTTCACTGTAAAAGCCAGTTGGTCCACAGATATTAAAGAACAGCAAGTGAAGCTGTGAGGCAGGTGGCTTCATGATTCATTTAAAAAACTTTCCATTTTTATTTACTTAGTTAAATCCCAAATAGCCAAGAGAAAACAATTTCAATAAAGCTCCTTAGAGTATCTTAAAGGGAAACTCCTGTATTTTTAATCCTAGTTCCTATTTTTTGAAATTTGGGGGTCTAAATGACCAAAGCTACCAAAGGTGTTGGACCTGGTCCAGTAGATCATCTCAGCCGGCATCCCAAACAGGCTGCAATGGCTGCAACATGATCCTTTTGGGCCACTGCACCAGAGACAAGTATGTCTACTAAATGACTGTCATTTGAAGTGTCTGACAACATTATGGAAAGAATCCCTGCTGAGAGAAACGAAGAGTAAGATCCTTTCATCTTCCTGCAACATCTCAACCTCTCGAAAGATTTCACAGTGAGACTACTTCTGGTTGAACAAAAAGGATCTTACTCTCTAACAAACGATCTGTCTCTGTGAGGATCCTTTCTATAATGTAGTCAGACCCTTCCAATAACAGTCTGAGCCTGTCAGTGGCAAAAACAAGCACTTTTAGTGGATGTACTTTTTACAGTCGCAATTGCCCCAAAGGATTACATTGCAGCCATTGCAGCCTGTTTGCAGATGCTGGCAGAGGTGAGCTACCAAGCTTTTGGTAACTATTAGTCATTTAGACCCCAACATTTGTGAAAAAATGGGCCCAGGTTTAAAAAATACTCGAGTTACCCCTTAATGTATTTATTTGTTATATGGAAGGATGGATGAAAGTGACAAATCAAGGCTGCATTATTTTCCACCTCTTTATTGTAAGCATATGATTAAGACAACAAACATTTGAAGGCTACAGTTTTCCATAAAAATTAATCCTCGACAATATACCATGTTTTATTTTTGTCTATCTTCACTTAATCAGATTGAAGGTGCTGGTCTGCATTCTCGCTGTGTGCACATTCTCAAAGTTAGAAAGTGAATTTATTTCAGTTTCAACAGTAACAATACAGATTGGTGTGCTGCAGTCCCAGAACCAATGGCTTTGGCGCCATTTTCCACTCTTCCAGTTCAGACAATGACCACCAACTAGAATGTTTTGGGGTGAAATTAGTTTGTTTGACCTCGGCCTCGGAGTTTGCTCTTTTTGTCTTGTGCCTGTCTTTGTTTGTGTATGTCGGTGGGCTGGTGGTTATGTGTGTGTGTATGTGTGCTCACTTCAAAGTGGAGTGTGGGTTGCATAAGCTACTTGTTTGTTTGACTATCTTAATGTATTCTGAACCGGTCTGGACATATATCAGGAAGAGACTCATTCTCGGAAATGTGTTAATATTTGCTAGACGTTGATGCATTTTCTTTTTTCAGACAAAATGAATTATAAATACCCTCTTATTTAAACATGTCAGATGGATCCTTTTCCAGTTTGCACTAGATGGAAGACAAGGAATAACCAGTCCTTACTGGCCTAACACAGGTGGACCCACAGTCCTACTCTTATCTATAGGCATCACCTTCGGACTATGGAAGGAAACACATGCAAATAAACACAGGCCAACAAAGTCAGCAATGCTCCAATTAAAACAACAGTGTACAATAATAGTTTTGTAACTTTTCAGTGAGTATTAATTGTGTTTCACTGACCTTTCACAAAACTTTCACAAAACTTTCTTAACCCATAAAAGAAAGGCATGAGGGAGATATTGTTCATTAGTATGCAGTGATATTTGAATTTATTTGTCAACACAGATAAGAGTGCTTTGAAAAGGGAGAGAAGAAACGTGAGGAGATGAAATGAAAAGAATTCAAAGGACGGGATTATTTTTTTCTTCAGACTTGTCTTCTGTTTGTGGCGTATCATTCTGCCCTACCTTTTTTTCCCTTTCCTCTGCCACCACCCCCACCCCAACTTGCTGTATAAATTCTGCTATGTGTCCCAAAACACCTTTGTGCTTCATGGTCCAAAAGACAACTGAATAAGTTTTTATTCAGACTTGCATAGCTTCGCCATATACACATTGTAACATTTAAACCCTGGACTTTGTAGAGGAACCCTAAATGCTTTGTTTTGCCTTAATTTGTTCTTACTCCATTTGAACTTCCTACAGCTGTGACAGAGCTGTGTTAAGTTACTGCTGCTATCCATCCATCCATCCATCCGTATTCTTCTGCTTATCCAGGGTTGGTTTGCGGTGGCAGCAGGCTAAGCAGGGTTGTCAAGGCGTCCCTCTACCCAGCAGCGTTTTTCAGCTCCTCCTGGAGTATCCCAAGGCGTTTCCAGGCCAGATGAGATATATAATCCCTCCAGCGTGTTCTGGTTCTATCCCAGGGTCTTCTACCAATTGGATGTACCTGGAAAACGTCTAAGGGTATTTGTCCAAGAGACATTCTGATCAGATGCCCAAACGATCTCAACTGGCTCCTTTCGATGGGAAGGAGCAGCAGCTGTACTCCCTCCAGATGTCTGTGCTCCTTACCTCCAACTAGAGTTAGAAAAGTTAAAAACCACCTCTGGCAGCAAGGCTCAGTTACCCCGTGGCTGTCAGTGATGATAATACAGGTACACCCTGATGAAAGGTGTTACTTCTGCAAACCTATGGACAGTGAAAAAGAACACAAGGATGTGATTTTAGTGTCTCTAAAACAGTTACAACCCCAATTACAGCACCATGTGCTTGATGCCATGCTGCAAGCACATGACCTGCTTGATTTAAAAGTCTAGTTAAAAGCTTAGTAAGGAAATCTGAGACCCGGGCTACATTAATCTTCCAATGACTGCTTATTTGTTACAGTCATCATTGAGGATATTGGATTGTCAGAGCAGGGGCTTAAAGGTAAATGGGGGGGAAAAAGAAGCATCCCTAGCCTTATGTTTTGTCTTTTATTTCTCTCTCACTCTTTGGAAGTTGTTAATGGCCCTGGGTCTACCTGTAATAGATGTTGACATGTGCTTGGAGGTTGACAGGAAAGCCTTGAGGAAGGAGGAGATCCATTCTGACCTTATCAGTGTTCTGCTCCATGCCCTTCTCATTGTTTGTCTTTCTGCTCTTTTCCCTTGATGTTGGCTTGTCCCTATCAGCACCCACACTGGCGGTTTCTGGTAACATGTTTTCAAAGTCTGACTGGGTGGCAAGTTTGTTGATCAACAGAATATTTATTCTATAACCAATTGCTATAACAATTCATTGTTGAGCAAACATTTAGTTGTGGTTAAAAATGTGAATGTTTGCTCATTTTTGTAGTCACTTTTCACAATTTTCTGACCTTTTTTAGACTAAACAATTAACCAATTATTTGAGAAATTAACCTGATACCTGCAAATGAATGCAGAATATGTAAGGGACAAGATTTTGGTATCGGAAGCGTTCTCGTTTCCATTTGTAGTCCGAGTAATATTCACCAGTCAACAGTCCATGTGAAGAGCAAAGAGGCTAAACCCATTGGCTGAAATGCGGTCTTGAAACCCATTGTCTATCTTCCCACGAGAATTTAGCTTTTTATTAATCTTGGAACCCTAGAGATTAAGTTGTTTTCTACATCTGCATTCAGATCGTCAGACGATAACAGTTAGGTTCCAAGATTGCTAACCAGACTGTTCACAATGGTGACGCATGAAAGAAGTCTTTGCCCAGATATCCATTATCTGGAAATCCACTGGCTACGCCCAAAGCCCTGAAACATTGGCCGTTACTCTGAGGCTAAATCATCATTCAGACATTCAGAGTAGTGAAAATGAAAATGAAAATAATCATTAGTTGCTGTCCTAGCTGCGTCTAACAATTTCTGTAACTTTCTGAAACCATCAATCCATCACTTTTCATATGTACATCACTGTCTGTTCCAGGAGAGACTGAAAATATGCTCGCCATCAATACAAGACAGAGAGTTTCTGTCTTAACATTAATGTAATCGAAACCTGACATCCTCTTTTAGGAAAGGAATAGTTGTGCCACAAGACTATCATTTTCAGTTATACCCTCTCTGAAGAAGGTTATATTAAATACATGCTATTTTGTCATAAACAACATTGCCTTAGTATGAAAGGAAGCAGTTGTTCTAGTTAACTGTAGACCCACACTGAACAAACCCAGTCCCAGAGTCACATTAAGAAGAAGTCAGACATAAATACATGATTCATTTTAGTGTCCTAGCACATAATAAGCACCCCGTGTGTGCAATTAAGACATGCTTGTATGCAGTTGGCGGACGTGGAGGTGCACTTAGTGAGGTGTGAGAACAGTTCAGGCTCTTGGTGTCAGTAACATCAACAGGCTTCAGTACCTTTTTGAAAACACAGTGAAAATCCTCGTGTGCACGTTGTTGTTCCCTCTCACAGGCAACTGTGCTATTGCAGCATGCACACGTATAAAGAAACAAGCAGGGATTTGAACAAGTTGGTGTTATTATCAGCAGCAGCATCTGTGCTTCTCTAATTAAAGTTAAATGGCCTAACATAATAGGGCAATTAGTTAACGAAACAAGTCTTTCTCCCTCCACAAACAGCCAGCTGCAGCCACAACAAGCATTTATTGTAGGATCTGTTTGTCCGCCAAATTCATACGGAGTTTTCACTGATTGCCCCCACACTTAATGCCTGCATGATTAAAGTCTAGTTAAGTTTGTGTATGTGTGTCTGAGGGTGGGTGCACTTGTTAAGCCTTTCATTAGATTTGACCTAATCTGAGGCCAACAGACCCTCCTGAGGCAGAGCTACTGAGAAGTGGCTGGATCCCTGTGGAGGAACTAATGATCTACCATAGTTTAGTTCTCGAAAGTACACACACAAACACACACACACACACACACACACACACAATTCTTTGTTGTAGCTCTAAAATGACACCTTAAAGAAGTGAGGACCGGCTACAGTGACCTCACCTCGCAAAACTTGTCTCACTTTGAAGATTTAAAACAGATTATTCAAGTCTCACAAAGACTGAAGTACAGGAACACACACAAACACACTGCCTGCAAGCCTGACAGCATCTCTCTGAGCAATGCATGTGTGTAACCTTTCAGTGACACATAAATCCAAGCTCACAAGCAAATATACAAACACAGCAAAAGAAGCTTTGTTACATTTCTGTTGGTTTTTTTGAAATTCTTGAATAAATAACGAGCCAGGCCTGCTACACCAGCAGTCGCAGTCTCCTGTGAAGGCTCCTTGCAAAAGGATAGCTATGCACTCTCCAACAATATGCCAACAAAATGTGATGATTCTCACAACCAGCAGTGTGCTCTACATGCCTTGTTATATAAAGAATTAGAGTAGATAGATGTATCGTTCTGCATTGGATTTCACCTGTTAATAGCACTACCAGAACGCAAAGCAGTAATGCTATACACCACAGTGTCTGTATTTACAGTATTTCATTCACTTTGTGGAATTATTGCCTTGAAACCATTAATGGGAACCTCCAGAATTTTGAAACCCCAGAAAATGACTACTACTTACCAAATGTTTTGGAATTGGTCCAGTAAACCTTGACGGCTGCAACGTAATCCTTTGGGGCAACTGCGCTGGTGAAAAAGTGCTTGTTTTTGCCACTGACAGGCTCAGACTGTTATTTGAAGTGTCCTCAACAGGCAAAGTGATCGAAAGCAACGATCATGTCAAGCAGAAGGTTTCCAGTTTTTGAGGCCTCCAGGGCCCTCATGTGTAGTTAGACTTTTGAGGAGGTGCACATTAGCACACCAAAGCTGTGGTGGGCACATAGGCGCAGACTCCATTGCTTTGCCGTAATTGTCCAACATGAAAATGTATTCTTTGATGGCAGTACTGATATTGGTATTTGGGAGTTAGACAATATAGCAGCACATCATAGACTTTCTTTAACAAACATGACAAACAATCTTGATTTAGATGCTTTAAATTTGTTTTTTCCAAGGATTGTGAGGTGAAAATCGATCGCAAGAATTAGCTACAGAGATACTTGAATAGTTTTTTTTCTCATTTATTTGGCAAGGTTGTTCTCTAGTGCTAGTAGACAAACTATGTGAAGGTGACACAGTTTCTAAATTGACCTCAAACTTATATAATTATCGGACAGCATATACACAGACACCTATACGCCTGCAATAGGCTAATATCGCCGATATATTGCCCTTGCCTCAATGCACAACTCTAAGCTTTACTTAGCACAACCTACATACCTAAACTAAGTGAATAAACAAACTTGTACGCAAATAACACATTTTGTTGGGAGCACTTGTTTTCATTGCACTCAGTGCTTCCTCTCAGCATGCTGAATAGGGCGGATATATGGTAATGATGCCTTTATTGGATCCCCTGTGAGATTCTAATCCTCTGAATTGACAAATGAATAGCATCCTGTCGCCGTTGCTCGTCTCGTGTTAAACATAACTGGAGAGCCTCCACTCAAGCGGCAGCCGCCATTGTCCCCGGCTATCAAACACCCATTAGGCCGGGCGCCAGTTGCTTGTCAACTTTTGACATCACTCGGACCACATCCAGTCAGAGAATCGACACTGAGTGACCCGTTGAAAGACGGCTCATCCCGTTCTGCTGCTTGAGTGATGTTTTTGTTGATCTCTCAATCGCGTCCCCATTGTGGATGCACTATTTTACCTTTCTCTCTCATGCACTCACTTCCTCGCTATTCTCCTCGCTCTTTTTGTTGTGGGCAGCCATTAGCCATATGGTGGCAAACAGCCATGACAATGTGCGCGACAAAACAGAGGCTCGGGAGGGAAGCGCTCGAATTTGAAAGGGTGTAACTGAACACGTTGCGAGGACGAGGCAAAGGAGGAGGGCTTTGGCTCAGCCAACCTCTCGATGTGACAAGGCAGAGGAGAGTGGGGGGGGCATTGGCAATGTCAGGCTGTAGAGACGGACAAGGATTTGGAAGAGTCAAGTGCCACTGAAAGGGAAGTTGTTGGTGGTCTGCAAAGTTGCAGCAGCTGCCTCTGAAAACAAACGGAAGAAATAAGAGAGACCGAAAGAAAGAAGGGGGTGGGGGGTGAGGTGGGGGTGTCAGGGGAGTTCGGTGGAAGGCGTGCGGGCTCCTCACTTGTGGGCTCTTTTTTTTTTTTTGTCTCCTCGCTTTAATCTGTTGGGAGAGAGTGAGGGGGAGAGAGAGAGAGCTTGGCCGTAGCCCATGGGTGCTCCAGACCTCCCCCCACTTTACTCCGGCCAGCTTAACTAGAAGTTCAACACCCCCCTGTCCCCTCTCCCCCACCACCACCATCGGTCCTCCTCTCTCCTGCTTACTTGCTCTGTATTCAGCCTAGGTGCTGGAGTGACAACGAGCCATTCATTGTGGAGGTAGAGGGAAAAGACTGTGGATCTCTCCTGTGTCTTTTATTTTTGGGGAGGTGGTGGGAGTTGGGCAAACGATGGGGGGAGGTGGACAGCGGAGGCAAGGGAGGGAGGGCGCATATTCCTGAAATAGTGAAATACGACAGAAAGAAAAAGTAAAAGAGTGAGGGGATAAAGAGAGGGAGGTGGGGAGTAAAAGTGAGAGCGCAAGGGAGGGAGGGAGGGATGGATGGAGGGGAGGCAGAGCTGGAATCACAGAAGGGAGGGAGGGAGGGAGGGAGGGAGGGGAGGGGGGAGGGGAGAGAGAGTGGGCTACCATGCCGAATGAGCAAGGGAGGCGGAGAGGAAGCAGAGCTCCATCAGATGAAATGAGGTGAAAGTAATTCAGGCATTAATCAAGCCAGGGCAAAAGGGAGGGTATACTGTGTTTTCTCCCCCCTCTTTCGCTGCGGAACTGAAAGGCAAGGTGTGAATGAAGGAGCCTACAGTGGCCAGCAGAGAAGCACCACTGGGTCACAGCGTCAAACCATGTCCGATTCGAACACCGTTGCCGCTTCCACCGCAGACCAGGTCAGTTCAAGCTGTCATATTGACTGATGTTTCTTCTTTATTAGATGCACCTCACGCCGCCTTAAGGAGCCGGAAACCTCTTGTTAGAAGTCTTAGAAACAAGACCTCTAGGAATAAGAACGTATCCCAAGTTCCGGTCAGATGTATATTATCTCTAGATCCTAATTCGGAAGTAGTTAGAGGAAGTTTCTAAGAGCGACTGAGTGAGTGTGTGTTTCTTGGACTATCAAAGCAACGATTGTTTTGCCCGGAGCTGCCTGGACAACGGTACAGGGTCCTGAAAGAATTGAATTCATCAAGACGAGCTATTGTCTCTGCCGCCTTATTTTTCGGTGATCATTCAGGGGGTCTGTGACGACTCAATACCCCCTGCACCACGTGAGGAGGGGGACGCAGCTCTTTAAAAACCAGACCACGTGTGGCGGCCCTGAAAAGTTTTTATAAGTAATTGCAGTGGGAAGTCCGGGCGGCACTGTGAGAGATGGGGTTGGTAAGGAAGTGGGCCGGTCCGCCGTGTGTGAAAGAGAGTGACAGAGTAGAAAAGCAGAGGTGTCCAGAAAAGGCTGATATTTATGCCCCCCTCCCCCCAGCCCTCCACCCCACATTTTGGCATGCACGCACTTCGCTCAGCTTTCTTTTTTCTTTTTTACCGTCGACTGACTTTGAAACACTTTGAAACAATTAAATCCTCTAATGTGTTTCAGATACGATATACAGTTAGGCTATTTCCATTATTGCAGGTAAAGACAAAAAGGCTGTGTCTGTATCTTTGTCTCTGTGTGCATCCGACCTTGCTGCCGGCTTATGTTGTTAGCCAAGTTCTTGTCTCCTGTTTCCAATTGCTACTGTCAAGGCTGAGTCAGCTTGCTATAGTTCTGTAGGCAAATATACACACACACATACACACCTGCACAGCTACAAGCTTAGGCACAAAAATGTTAGGTTTACACACAACACCCTCGTCAACACAACAGCTGCTTGAACTGCTCACACAAAAATTTGCGCATGGATCGTGGGTGGAAGGTTGAAGATGTTTAGAGCTGAATAGTGTGTATGTGCATGCTTGTGGTAGCACCACACACTCAGGTGTGTGTGTGTGTGTGTGTGTGCGCGTGTGTGTGCGCAATGAGAACATTTCCCCAAAGCAGCATTCAGAACAGACAACTCTACCACAGTCCATGTGCTAATCCGCTGATTCTGGACCGTTCAGATTTGTTAACACATGCACACCATATTTCTCCCAAAGCTTTGACTGACAGCACTTCTGCAGACACTACATAATTACAAGCAGTGGTTGCATGTGCATATGGGTGCAATGATCAGAGAAACCTGTAAAAATGAAATCTTCAAGCGCTCCTTTTGTAATCTGTAGTTAGGAGAGTCGTTCACAATCATCAGGAATTTATAGGTGTTCTCGTCGGAAAGCGACTGCAGTCTGTAAACAGGGTCTCTGGGGAACTTGACAGAATTGTTGTGCTTCACGCCTCTTCTTATCAGTTTTCTTGGAAATATAGTTTGTAGATGTGTCTTAATAATCTTAAATATCATGAAAGAGACATCATTTTGTGGGTTAAAACATATCCGCCTTGCATTAGAGGGGAAAAGTATGCAGGGCAGCATGTACACATTATCACTGTGTGCAGGTGTATTCAATTTTTTTTAAATTAATCAAATAGCTTTCTTTGGTTTGAAATACATTATTTAAGCCCCATCATTGGGGAAAAAACATAAAACATTCAACACTGCACAGATCCAATAAGGTACTTTGTTGAGACAGATCTAAATAATATAAATGGAGTGTGTAAATGAATCCTTATTGAATTTATAGAAATTATTTCACATTTTGTGTATTTTATTCAAACCAGAACACAGCTTTTACGTAATACTCCATACCACAAAAACATTGATTTGTGCTTTGAGTTTGAGACAATAGACTTCTGTAAATTACGCACTTTGTGTCCACTGGTGTAATTTCAGCCGCTAACAGCTGTAATGTTTTCATTCTCACCTGAGGTTGTATTATTGGTATGTAAGTACTTCTGTTTGTGCCTAGCAGCAGGACCTCTTTTCCGCTGAAACACCATTTATTTTGACAAATCGGTTGCGTGGGCAAGGTACTAGTTTACTTTGGCTAAATTTGTCGGATGGACCCATCCCTGCGGGATTTGAAAACCTATTTCATACAGTAAAAATTGAGTTTCTATAAAGTGGGAAAAAAAATTCTCAATCACTGTTGGAGGAGAAAACACTGTTGAAACTGTCAAATAATGCTGTTGTCACAGAGCTGACAAGCCTTAAAAGCTGAAGTTAGAATGTCTGTAAAATTAAGTACATTTGTCATGTTTTGCCATTAGTTTTTTCTACATATTGTCTTCAATTGCTTTTCCACTATGCCTTGATTATCATAAATAAAAACAACAACATCTCTCTCTCATCAACGTCTCTTTAAATTGCTGTACAATTTTGCCAATTTTCATCGACTTTTTTTTGTCCTTTTGGGTCAGTACCATTCCGGGCTGATTACGGTGGGTTCACTCAGGTGTGGACTGAGCTGATAAAGCTGAGCGCTTGCAAGCCTTATCTCCTTATACAAACAAACCAACTGTTAACAGTCTAACTGTTAACAGTCAAACCAAGTCCACAGCAGGGAAGTCAATGAGCCCCCTCCCAAAATGGCACATCTTTAGGTTAACCTGATGTCTGGACGAGTTCGGCAGTATTGAGCACACTTTGTTGAAGATGGAGAGAAATAAATTGCTGATAAAATATTAATTGTGGTTAAGTAAAAATATATTCTGTGCATGTGATCAGTATGCAAACAGAAGTGTTGCCAAAATGCTTATTTCTGAAGGCTAATTTCTCCAGTCTTCATGTAGCACTCACTGGCTACAACCGAGCAGGCACTACAGACATACTTGAAAGTGACGGAATGATAAACAAGCTTGTGGAGGCTGCATTTACTGCAACAACTGTTTAATAGCAGAATTTCTGTTTTTCAAGATCGCTTTGAGGTTACGTTAGTTTGTCTTCAGAATCTCGCACGCAAGCCCAGAAGCCGGGCTTGCAATTCTTTTTTTAATGCCGTTATCGTGAGATCACATGTAAATTATTTTATCTCAAGATAACAAAGCTCGTTTTCTCATTAGTGCGAGTTAATTTATCTCGTAGTCTTCTACCTAGATGACAAGGACTGATCTGAATGTTTTCTCTAACAGAAAAACATAATGCAATTTCTGGCTGTGTTAGACCTTGATTGAAGTAGAGTCTGGTGCCATGATCAATAACGGGTATTCCCTGATCTGACATTTTGAGTCAGTTGCTACAGTTGTCAAGACGCCATCTATGCGTGCTGGGATGGCACTCCTGATCTCTGATAAACATTATAAGCAAGCTAATGAGGGGAAACGACCTTTTGTTTTCTTGCGATAACGGGATAATTATCTCATTATCTTGAGATAATAAAGCTCGTTTTCTCAAGATAATGAAATAATTAACTCATCATCTTGAGATAATGGCAATAAAAAAATGAATAGCACGACCCTTCTCAGCTTCCATAGTCTCGTTACAAGCAGCAAGTCTAGTTATTTCTTTCAGGAACAAGTGTTTTTGAGTTGATTTGTTAATCCAAAGCCCCAATAATAATGATAAAATACTCATATCACTGTATGTAATTGTAATCAATAAGAAACTCCTTAATCTAAAAAATGTTTTATTTAAAAGCTTTGCACATGTGGGCGCCTAGACTCCATTAGCACCCCACCTCCCACTCCATCCAAGCATTTCCCTGATCTCCCTCACTGTCCACAAATACTTTTCCCATTTAGAAAATCACCTAATATCCTGTCTCAAAAGTAGTGTTTCTGTCTGAAAAAGAAAGAAAATGCCCAGATCAAAGCCTTGTTCCTTCATTTCCTCTGTCATTACAGGGGTCATAGCTTTCCTCTCAGCGGTAGGCCGACCTCACGTTGTTGGGACAATAGTCTGAGGCCATGTGTGATCTCAAGGCATGCTTGACTAATAATTGCAGTAATAAGAGTTCAGATAGCTCTGGTAATTGCTAAGTGAGTGCTGGTGATTGGCTTTGACATCCTTTAACTGAAAGAAAGGATCAGATCGGATACAATTTTCATATCCGAACTTTTTGTTCAACACTTAAGTATTGCAATTTGTATTCATGGCAATGACACATTTTCAAGCAATCACCATACACTAAGAGACCATAAGGCTGGATAGTAAGCTCCTTTTTTCTTATTTTTGAATCTTAGCTGTTCACAACTGGTCTGAAATAGTAATAACTCGAAGACAAATTACTTTAACAGACTGACCCAAATGATTGCTTTACATATAAGCAGATGTTCTGCTAATGCAGCCTGTTGTATAGTACAAATTCTTCCGCTGTAGTGGCATTCATCCAGAGTGCTGTTGCACTCCAACGCCTACCTTTTCTGTTTATGTCTTCTAAAAGAATGCACGTAGACACATTTAGCCTGTCTGCCCTGCAGGCTGTCATGGTTTCAATATCAGTTTAGCAGGGTGATGCTAGCAAAAATACACGTTCTCAGGGGTGTTATGAAACTTATTGAAATGGAATTGACATGGGATTATCCATGGATGTCATATTTAATGTAATTGTAGCTGCTAATATACAGTTCAGTACATTACATGTAGCAAGCCAGCAGGGGCTCACACACAAACTCTGCCCATCTGGGGGCAGGTGTTGCAGTTTATGGAGCAGAAGTGCAAAGTAGCTGTGTTTACTCACTGCACCAAGGCTTAGCAAGCAAGGGAACAGACACGTGGGAAAGAAAGATAGAAATAGATATTGAGAGTATACGTGTGTTTTTGTGTGTCTGTGTATGTGCATGGCCCTTGTAAATCTGCCTGTGGTGGCTCCAACCTTCAGTCTCCCTCTGACTTCACTAAGTAAAGCTTCCGGGCTCACAGCTGCCTTGCAGAAGCACAAAATCATACAACACACAACGGACGGCAAACTGACTATACATGCATGGTTGGGTGAATGGATAGTTGCAAGCTTGACTGATAAGTTAGAAGCATTCATGAGGATAATGGCTGGCTGGAGAGGTGGACAAATAGCCGACTGGCTCACTGAGAGGAGAGATAGGTAGCTGATGGGATGACTGAAGGACTGGAGGAAAATGCTGCTGACCTCCTGTGTGCATAAAATGACCTGGATATGCAAGTCAAAATGTTGGACGAAAAATAAAAGGAGCTATTTGTAGCATTTGTAAAAAATACATGATATTAGGGTTATAGGCCCTATCTTCGGGGCTTAAAGGCCAGATTCTAGAGCTTGTATTGCGGGCCAAATACTCTAGTAAATCTGATTTGGAAGGGTGTTGGATATTGTGCAAGGCCAACGCAAATCTATACATTGCACCACAGTCCAGTGTACACTGTACAGTGTGTACAGCCAAGTGACAGCCAGAGGGCACACCTGAGAACTCATACGGTAATTTAGAGACATGTCCATATTACCTGCCCTTGTAAAGCTGGATTTACAAGATGCCATATGAGCCGTGATAATTCTGGTGTGATTTGGCCTCGTAAAGCCGGCAATGTGAGGAGGCTACATATTTACACCTATAGCTGCCCGTACACGATATCGTATACTTCTTCTACCGCCTGTGTTCTTTACTTGAGGATGTTTTGAAGACAAATCCCCTTCTTACTTAGATTGTATGGAAATGTATGGTGTTGGAAAATTGTGAAATGCATTTTGATGTCAATATTTGAGAGAATAAAAAAAAAAGAAGCTAAATGACTCACCTCAGAATGTGCTTCTCACCATGGGGTCACTAAAATGACATGAGGTTTCAGACAACTGAAGGACAGAAGGGGCACTCTTTGACTGGCATTAAAGGGGGCTCACTTTGAGGTGGTTCTAAGTCTTATCCCAACCACAAGGAATGTCAGGACTGATAATAAAACAATAACAATAATAAAACATGACGAAATATAGGTTAGTCATACAATACTTGAACTCCATGCCCCATTTCACAACACTGAAGCAGCTCT
The DNA here is from genome assembly GCA_036024295.1 of Nannoperca obscura. Classification (NCBI taxonomy): domain Eukaryota; kingdom Metazoa; phylum Chordata; class Actinopteri; order Centrarchiformes; family Percichthyidae; genus Nannoperca; species Nannoperca obscura. The sequence continues at coordinate 39,665 of JAVQJL010036844.1, forward strand.
AACTACTCATTTACTATCACTCCCAGACTATTTACAGGGTAAAGGGTTGTATTTATTCATATCAAGACTCACTGGGTTTTAATAATAATAATAATAATATAATAATGATGATCATGATAATGATAATAATAATAATTCTTTCTTTATATAGCGCCTTTCTTACATGGGGTGTAGCTCAACGTGCTTTACAATAGAATTGAAGAAACAAGATAATAAATAAAAACAGGCCAATTAAAATAAAGTGCAAATACTGCATAATAAATCAAATCAATCAAATTAATAACAACGAAAAGATGCAGCAAATAGCAAGAACAGGTAAGAACAATATAACAGACTAAATATAACAATAAAACACAGGAAGGCATAAGTACAATATGTCAAAAAATAAAACAAAGAGCCACAGTTAGTTAAAGATGACATATGCTTTGTGTTAGGAAGAGGCCATCATTTTTGAAGAAATAGCAGACCTACAATTTAAGTATGTATATCAGCATAAACTTAACTCAATTATGAAGTGTTTTTTCCTGTTTTTCTAAAAAGAGGAGCCGCTATTCCAGAAGTTTTGAATTGTGGTAATTCAGTACAGTGGTAGAAGTACCATTAACAAATGAGATAAATATCTTTCACAAGTACATGTCAGGTAGCCGTAGCTTCTTCTACCGTCTGTGTTCTTTACTTGAGGATGTTTTGAAGTTTTTGACAAAGACAAATCCCCTTCTTACTTAGATTGTCTGGAAATGTGTAGTGTTGGAATATTGTGAAACATTAGCTTTAGCTTGAGGGTAATTTTAGCTGTGCTACTAGCCACAGTGTCACTTACCCATATATGCATTTTTGCATTCCCCTCCCTCTTTCCATATATATATTTATTTATTCACCTTTTGGTGAATTCTTTGTGACTATCCATCTATCTCTCTCTCTCTCTCTATCTATATCTA
>JAVQJL010036851.1:0-15457 GCA_036024295.1 Nannoperca obscura
TACTTTGCATCAAAAAGGCAGTGTACTGACGGCCACACATCCCACTTTCCACAACCTTTTGGTAACAGGTTTCTCCTCAGTTCAATGTGCGTCTATGTCAGCGTGGCATTCTGCCAGCGACTCGATGGGCCCGATGGGACACAAACACCATGCCAGGCTCCTGTGCGGGATCACTGCTTGGCTGTGGCTGTGTCTTCCAGGAGAGCTCTCATGTCCAACAGAGCATCCTCTACAGCCTGGGCAAACCTGGCAGCGTTCGTCTCCTCACAGCTGTTGAAGGCCGTGATGGCGATGTTGATGTGCTCATCCATTGGATTGTAACACACTCCATAGCCATCTGGCACCATCGGACCAAAGCACATCACACAGTCTGTCTTGGAGCCAACCTGGACATGGAAGCGGGAGAGATGAGGCCAAATACGCAAGCAAACAAACAAACATGACAACAAATAATCATCTGCTCTGTGGCAATACTGTTGATTTTCGTAGATACAAATATACCTGGCTGGTGGAGAGATTATAATGGTGAGCCACAGCAAAAGAGGTGTCCATAAATATCTCTGGCATGGAGGTCAGGTCTTCAATACTCAGCATCCTCAGCCCGAGGAGGTGTCTGTCTATGGCTTGTCCATGAATTGCCTAAAAAAGAAAAGTTTGTAGAACGGAGATCAATCAGATGGTGTTGGAGAAAACAATTTTTTTATATATCGATAAACAGCAGTACTCACATTGTACGTGTTCTCCTTATGTGTCTGAACGGCCCTCTGCAGCAGCGCCAGCCTCTCTGTGTTCTGTTGACCATATTTACTGTTCAGTCGGACGGTTTACATGCCTTAAACTGTACATTTACTGTGAAACTCTGGTTGTTTAACAGTACCTGTTTAGCTGGGTCTTGCATTGCCTGGACGAAGTTTAACGAGCCTTCAGTAGTTGCACGGATTGCATCTGTTCGCCCATATTTGAACATTCGTAATGAAGCACTCTCATAGGTAGAGCAGCAAGTACTATACATCCTGGGATTCAAAAGCGGCACACAATATATGTATGTAATACATGTAATACCCTTCTAATGTCTACATCCAGCTTTATCTTTGACTACAAAAAGGGATGTCTTACCTAAAGTATGCAAGTTGAAGAGCTATTTGCACAAATGCATCCGGACTCAGCTTATGTTGCTTTGGCACATTTTTTCCAAACTGAGAGAACATAAGCACCTTCACATCTAAGTCATGCACCATTCTAATGAAACAAAGAAAAGAGCGAGTTGAACTAAATGTCCAACATCAAAGCTGAGACAAGAACAATAATAATAATAATAATAATCAGAACTCCACTTTACATACATGTTCATATTTTGTTTGGCTTTCTCAATGTCTCTCTTGACCTCAGGTGTAATGTTAAAACGCAATTTCTGAGGCATGGCCAGGGGAACCATGGGAGAGCGAACCATTTCAGTTCTCCGTCTGTTGAGAAAATACGAAACACTTTGTCAAGTTCAGTTCATTTGAAAACAGGGAAAACACTCATCTACAAATTAAAAAAATTAACTTACATGTATTTAACGACATAATCGATGAGAAACACAATGGGCGGACCCTCAGCAGGTGCATGTTCATACACTAGTCCACATGTACCATCTTCACCAATAATGAACTGAGGACAAATTACAAGTACATTCCAAGTCCCAACCATTACTCAGTACGGGTTTACTATTTTAGATGCAACGTTTGTCTCAAGCTGACCTGTAATGTCTTGTCAAACCAACGGTTGCCACTGTTCCATCGAGCGCCTCCTCCATGCAGCATCTGGGCAGACACACGGCTCTGATACATCTCATCTGACACCCGTGGCATCGGAGCATCCAAACAAACTGTGAAGATACTTTTCTGTATGGCACGGACTGACTCCTTATTTGTCTTATCTGAGGAGGAATAAAAGGGCCTTTAAGAATGGATTTTAACATATTTTCTCTCAAATACTCTCCTTCTATTTTTCTTCTAAACAGAAAATACGTCTAGTTGATACTGAGTGTTCCTACACAGTTTTTGTCTCTACTCTGCTTACCTTTAATTAGGTTGTTATAAGCTTTTCCCCAGGTGTTGCGGTGTTGTGATGTAAGGATGCCAATAGGCTCCTTGTTAGTCTGCAAAGAGGAGTTCCAGATCTTCTCCAACTGCATGTAAATCTGGTCAACTGTCAGTGCGGTGCCATCGCTGTTGTACACGTCCAAGACAAAGAACTGGGGGGGAAAGCCAGGCCGGGTTAATTTAGCCACAGAGCCAGTATTTCTTTAGCCATTGCACCAATGAAAATGACATTACGAAATGAGTTTCTGTTGAAATGTCTAGCTAAAATGTTCATGTACATGTTGGGTACATGAAGTACATGAAGGAGAAGAGCAGCTAGAGTACCTGGAAGTTGTGGACAACAGTGATATGAGTGGGCGGTGTTTTCCCGATGGTGTGATTTACAACAGTGTCTCTCTTCGGACCAGGGATACGACAGGAGGACAGGATCTGGTAATACTGGTCCATGCACAGCGGCTTCCCACTCAGGTATTCTACAGGCAGGGTTTCACTATGACACAGCACCTCACATTATCCATTTGCAGTTTAGCAAACCAACTGCAGGTCATAATGATTGTGAGCTTTTTGTTACAACAGTGTGGTGTTTGTATCAGTCTCAGACAAACTCACGTGTCAATCATTTTTTTAAAGTCCAAAACTCCTGCAATCAGTTTTGCAGCAAACCTGCATAGAAGACATGATTGTGTTATTGATATGTTGAATAACATATATATATATAATATAAAATATAAATAATTATATTTGGTTAATTTTGTATTCATGTTCTAAAGCCATTGTGCAAATGAGACGTGCACAGACAACAAAACTATTGAATATCAGTAATCAGTTCTGAATGGAGACGTTTATAAGCAAATCATTACCTAATAGAGAATAGTGCCACTGGATGACTGGATGAAACTGTGAGCCTCTACTGTACCCTGCACACCTAAAGCTCTATCACTGCCTTCACTGGAGTGTTTCTCTATGGGGTCACCACAGTGGTCACTGCATATCCCATGGGTCATGGTGGTAAAAACAGCTGAGCAATGCTATGAGCAGCCAAAGGGCTTTAAATAGCCGCCATGTGGAGGGAAGCCTGCACAAAGGTCAGCTTGAAACTTCAACTTCATATGAGCTTGTTTATACAGGACTTCAACACAATGTAAATCACTTTTGGAAACAACTGTATAAGTGTGCTTAGAATCAGACAATTAAGATTTATTGAGTTTATAATGTTTAGAACTGATATTATGGGAACCCAAGAAAGGAAAAATTATAAGTAGTTTTTGTGATTGTAGAGGTTTGTTTGGAAAGATAAACGGCTTAGTTTGTGTGGCTAGTTTTACAGTGAATCCTGGTTTTTCCACCTGATCTGTCCTTGTCGATCCTGGAAATGCATGCGAGGCAGGACAACCCCGGGGCTGGTGTAGACTGCCACTGGCATACGGCAGTCTAGATAGGCTGATTGCATCCACCATTCTGACAGCTATAGAAACACAGCAGTAGTCAGAGCACATTGCTTGTTTAGATTACAGTCTTCAAGGCAGAATTACAAACATTATAGATGTCTAATACAAGAAAATAATCCGCTAAATACACCCAGATATCTACCCAGTTGTCTGTCTTGCGTGCCCGTCTCTCCAGGCCTTTCTGCAGCCTTTCCCCCACACCACCCTTGAGGAATTCCTCCACCAGTTGCCGGGTGTGTTCCAGCTCCTCCTTGCTGACGATGGGCTCCAGGGAAGCCAGGTATCGCTCACACGTCTGCTTCAAGGGCGGCACAGGCAGCTTAGGTAAACCCTCCTGGTGCACCAGGGACCTCTCTGGGATCTGTGTTACTGGTCTGACCAGGCGACATGGCTTCCACATACCAGGCCGCAGCTGGAAGACATGGCCTTAATAAGCACAAACTCTCCTCTGCCATTAAAGATTACACGGGCAAAATATTACTCAAGAAAGTTTAACACTATATCTATATCTATATATATATATATATATATATATATATATATATATATATATATATATATATATAGTTTATCCCTATATATATATAACTGCTCTTTGGTCAAATATTTTAATTGACTGCACTGCAATACTGCAGGCTCATAAATTCAGTAGCTGAACCGGAAGATGAATTGGATTAAAGAGCTGACAGATGCTGCCTCACAAATCTAGCAGGTTCCAACATGTTGTTAAATATTAAGTTGTTGTTAAATTGTAAATGACAAATGGGTTCAAGTACGAACAGGATTTAGTGTTGCGAACAACATTTCTGATTATTTACAAAGGTATATAATTTACAGGTGATTAAAGGTGATTTGGTATGAGACAACTGACACCAAAACAACTGAGCGAAGCAGTCAAACTATTTGTTTGGACCCACTGGTGGAGGCTCTGCCAGCTTATAAATAGAAGGTTGACACGGTTGAACCTTTAAAATGGTAGCTAAAATAAACACACATGAAAGCAGGAAATATATATGTGCCATCATGCTCACTAAGTCGTTATCTGATAATAATAATAAGATTGAAAATAAATTTCGATGGAATTCCATCAGATTTAACGTGCTTGTTTATAAATTTGTGACAGAGGGAAAATTAATTAATTCGGTAGTAGTCACAGAAATCATTATGGACCCAAGGAACACTAAGGAACTTCCGGTAGGCGTTTCAAAATAAAAAAGGTTATGGCCACCGTGTGTTGCAGAATTTTTTTTGCAATACATTCCACAACATATGATATAAATACCATTATACTACTTAGGGGGGTTGTGCAGGGAATAAAACTACTACTATAGTGCTTTTGCCAACGCCCTTGTTTGCAGCATGCGCAGTAAGCTAACGTAATGCTACCGGCTAAGCTAGGCTAACGTTATGCAAAATGTCACAATGAAGGGCAGCTAACAACGCTCTAAATGTATACTCTGCCTGACTAAATCGCGAACCAGACATGTTGACAGGCTGCAGTGGTGAAACACGAGTTACAGTTTAACCTAATATTGTGACATTGTTGTTATCATGTACAGCGCCCCACCCCCTTCACTCAGTCTGCTGCCGTAAATCCTAACGTAAAGTTACTGCATTTGTTATTACGCATTTAAAATAGCCTACATGTAGACTATAAACAATACTCACCACGGCTTTGACAAAAACACCCAACATCTTGTTCAACAGGCGAGCTAAAGTATTTGTCTGTCCCGGGAATATAGATGGGAAACCCTCGGGCAGTCATGTCTCAAGGACAAGCGCGCTGTGTATTCTCAGCTATCCGCCCCCCTCGGACCTACCGAGCAAAGACAAGCTCTCCGCTCAAAGTCATGTTTCTCCAAGTGGAGTTTGGTTCACGCGTGCGTGCCCTTTCACAATATTGAACACTAGATCTTTCAGCAACAGTAAGCTGCCTCATTTCATCATCATATTAATTTTATTAGAGGAAATAATGATTTCCAGTGAAACATAAGAACCATCAATGAACTATTGTTTTTTAGTTCTAGGCCTAGTTATGGCCTAGAACTAACAGAATCATAAATTATAGCCTAGATATGATATTCCATTGGACTGGTAAAATGATAGCCTAGATGTATGTCTATGTCTCGTTCATAACTAACAAGTATTGCAAGGCTGTAATTCATCCGGAGTTTAAGTTGCAATTTAAAGCCAAAACAGCAGTGTTTTCAAAAATATGTTAATTTTATTGATTAATAAAAACAGTCCCTAATATAAATAATACATTTAGAATGATATTCTGCATGGATCTGGAGCATGAGACTGTACAGATCTTCACTTGCCACATGATGGCGCTCTTCCAACATCTTTCCAGAGAAACGGTTATAACTAATTTCTTCAGACCTCAGTACCCCAGGCGAATCACAAAATAAGGTTTAAATGAAAGGTACAATTATGTTATACTGTGTGAAGAAATTATATCAATTGGCACAAAAAAATGTCTATGTGTAAAAGTAAGCCGAAATGGATATGATTGCTCTATATATTCACATTTCATTAACATTTTCATAACAGAGGCGAGAGAGAATTGCTGTCGTGTCATGGTTTATTTAAAAGCAATAAAATAAAACGATACAAAGAAAAACAATCATACAAATCAAAATGCTTCGATTGCTCTGGTCCAACCGCTGCCTGTTAACAGTGTATGTTTTAAACAAATTGTTTGAGCGGCGAATATTTGCTCAAGGTCCGTCTGCTGCCAACTCACAAACTCAGATAGTCCACCTGAACCCAACACTGAGATCAGGTTGGAGATGTTCGTGCTGTCCAACTGCTCCGAGTCTGAATGGGAATCATCATCCGTCCTCATCCTTTTACATGGCACTGGCTCAAAGTCTGGCAGATAAAACTCTGGATCAACAATATGATAACTTGTGTCCATCTTTCGCTTTTTGCTGTAGCACTGCGCGCCCTGCGGCTGTTTTGACTGCGCGCAACAGTCTGAGTGGAAGTATCCATTCGTGACAGTAGTCACCACATGTGTGTCCAAGTCCAGGACAGTCTTTTGGTTGGCTTGTGCGTTTGGGATAGGTAACTCCCAGGAGGATTTGTCTGCACAACTCCAACAGGCTTCCGAAACCATGAGGTCAGAGTCACTTGGTGAAACCATTGCGCAGGCAGATGCGTCTTGGTGCGCCACCTCTGCAGGCTGCCCGATGGGCTGGTGCGCTCCGCAGTGCCAAGTGTCCGACTCAACCCCAGTAAAGTTGCAGTAGAAGTCATCGGCCAACTCCGTTAAGCTTCCAGTCAATTCAAGATATTCTTGCCTTTCGCGGACTGCAGCTACATCCTCATAATGATGCGTCCTCTGAGTTTGCGACAAGTTTTTGCTCATATAAAACTGCCTGGCGTTTCGCAGTACGTACGTTACCAGTAAGTTCTTGTGGAGCTTGATACCTCCTCTCTGCGTCCTGGAGCTTTGGATTTTCCTCAAAGAAATGGAGATCAGATTCTGTGCGTCAAATGCACACTCCATCCTCAACCGGGCCACCCTTTCTTTATTCTCAGTCTCTGAAAACGTTTGTTTCCTGACTGAAGAAATAGCCTATGTATGTCTTTGGTTGAGATTCCTACTCGATCGTGTAGACTGTGTCCATAGCGCTCCATGTCTTCCCAGTAAGGGCATGGATTTGCAACTCTCATCTTTCCTTGCCACGCCCTCACGCAGACATTGTCCAATGGGAGGGAGGCGGTGCTTCTGTTATACGCAAATATCACTACTAGCCTCATTGAGAATGCACGTAGGAGCTGGCATGCTGCATTTCACTAATGTGTTCTGAGCTTTTTAAACCTCAGTGCGGACAAAAATCATCAACATTATGAAGAAAAGTAAAATAGAACAGAATAGAAAGAGAGGAGCAGAGTAGGATAGAATAGAGAGTAATAGAATAGAACAGAACACACAAGAGAGTAATATAACACATTAGAATAAAATTAAATATAAAGAAGTAGAAAGTAATATAATTGATAAAGAATAATAGAAATGAAAAGAATAGATTAAAGTAGAAAACAAGAGAATAGAAAGAAAGGAGCAGAACAGAATAGAATACAACAGAATAGAATGGTTAGTAATTCCAATATAATAGAATATAGTAGAGAGTAACATAATATAATAGAACATTACAGAGAGTGATAGAATATAATAGAATAGAATATACAAGACAGTAAGAAAATAGAATAGAATATGGTAGAAAGTGATATAGAAAATAACTGAATATAATATAATAAAGAATAGAACATAGTAGAGAGTAATAGAATAGAATAGTCTATACAGTAGCAGGGAGTAATATAATATAATTGAATACTATGTAGTAGAGGTGATGGAATATAACATACAAGACAGCAATGGAATAGAATAGACTATAGCAGGGAGTAAGATAATAGAATTGAATAAAGTATAGTGGAATAGAATAGAAATGGGTGTAGTAGAGAGCAATAGAATAGGACAGAACAGAATATAGCAGAGTAAAATATAATATAGTAGAGAGTAATAGAATAATACAGAATGGAAAACAGAATATTATAATTGAAAAATGTAATATAGCAGTAAGAAACAGAATAAAAGAAAATATCTAACTTACTAATAGACCTTTTTTGTTCAAGTAAATGAAATTTAAACAGCCTTCCAGAGCCACACATATCAGACAGACAATATAATATATGTCAGCAATACAATATTAAAACTAGAAGGATACTAGAGTACAGAATTAAGAAACCAGAGAAAACAGAGGTAAGTTTGGATCGCTCATTTGAAAATGTCAACATTTTCCACTTTCCTCAGATCCTCTGGTGACTGTTCCATGAAGCAGGGCTAGAGCTCCTGAATGCAGCCTCACTACGAAGCATAAACGCTAACCTCAAAGTAAAATAGAACAGAGAAAAGAGAACTGGAGAGAAGGGGAATACAATAATTACTTCTCTATAACTCTGTAGTATAATAGCCTGCCATACTATACCAATCTATACTATACTTTATCTGTATACTAGACTAAGTAACACAGATATTCCCTCAAAAAAAACATTAAACATATTCATGTATACACACTGTACAGTACATTTACTGCCCATATACATACATGGAGTAAATTATGAATTTACTGTTTGACCTGACAGTGATGTCATTAGGACTGCCTCCAAAATATCGTCACTGCACTCAGATGTGTGAGGTAAACACTCTTTGTAGAGAGATTATCTGTCATCCGTGCCCCACATCTGTTTGTGTGTACACATGCAGGCGTCTGACATCATACTGAACACCTGGATATGACTTTGATTTCCTGCCAAATATGTGAATCAGGAGGACAGCCACTATTATGATTATCATGCTCTGGTAATAGTGTAAATTGGAGTCTGACATGTTCCATCTCACTGGAATATAGTTTAAATGGCAGAGAGCAGATTCATATCGTGTTATTGTACAGTGTGTTATGATATGGAATTGTATGGTGTAGTTCATTCGTTTATGCAATGGTATAGTAATTTACAGTAGTACTCAATACATTATAGTTTAATGTAATGATGTTCTTATGACCTGCCTTTCTTTATGCTGTTATTCAGCATATCATATCACTTTATCCAAGTCACAGTGAGACAAAGATTCTTTATTATTAGCAGTGCCTAAATTCACTGTGTATAGGTAATAGGTTTGGTAGAGGATATAGTATAGTAACATATAGTACAGCACAGTATATGGTACAGTATAAAAGGGCGAAAGAGACCTCTGCTTTGTTAAATTTGATAATGATCACAAAATATATTTTTAAGTATTATAACATCTTAAACAGAGCAGAAACGATTCAAGTGCACTTAATATCATGTTTAGGATTAAGTGTTGCATTATGGGTGGCTAAATTACATGGTATAAGATGTGAGAAGGGAAATATTGGGGTATGTGCCAAAATGTCACTGGAATAAAAAATACTGTGACCAACATTTTATCGAGCATTACTGGAGAGAAACCACAACCTTCAATCTGTGAGAGGCAGAACCAAAGGTCAGACCAAATGTCAAACGGACCTGGTATAAGTTTTGAAGACACTGCTATACTTGCACACACTCGTGTTAGCTTGAGTAATCGTATCTAAACTCCTATGACAATGAAGGATACAAAAGACATACTTTAAGGTATTATTGGACAGAATAAGAGTATTCATTTGACAAGCCTTTTATTACTATTGATATTCATCACTTGGACCACTCAGTGTGCATGAACACATTAATTGTAGAGAAATCAACATTCCATTTTAACGTTAAATAGAGTTGGAAATTGGTACATGTTATTGGATTAATTTGGAAATCATAAATACAATAAAAAATGATAAATGTACTTTTTGGACATTTTCAATAAACTGCAAATTTGTATTGTGCATTAAGTACAACATGTTATGTGTGCCTTTGGCTTATAAATAGACAATGCACAAAGTTAGATACAAAGTCTTCCTTTTCCCAGATTTGTTTTTACAGCCTGAACATATTCCACGGAGAAACATGCAGATATATACAATTACATGAAATATACACTTCTGTTTTTATATTAATTATAGTATAGTATAGTTAAATAGGTATACTAGGAATAACCAGTATAATGGTTCTGTAATAAATCCAACTTATGTTGTGAAGTCTTTGGAGTTGTTGTCTCAGGAAGGTGCTGATTCATATGTGAGGGGATTTTTGAAGCTGTAGTTTGTGGAGGTTTCTAAAATATGTTTCTGATTTGTTAACCCTTTGGATTTCTAAATGATGTGGACAAAATATTAGAAACACCTTCCACAGAATGTAGTATAATTCAGCATCACCACAAATGATAGTCTCAAAATCATCCACAGAGTTAACACTCTAAACTAATATAACTGAAGTAAAAAATACAAACAAAAACTGAAAGTAAGGCATACTAGGCATTACTGTACATCGGAATAACACAGTACATAGTTCTGGTCACTACCTGCATAATTATTGGTGATATAGTATAGTATATAGTGCAGTGTTTTAGTTGATGAATGAATATGTTGTCTATATATGTTGACCATCTCTATCTGAATGTGTAAACCTTATCCAAACATCATCTTGTACAGGTCGACCGTGATGTTAGTTCTGCTGCAGTGGAATCTTTGCTGTGCATTTTTGATAGATAAAGAAATTAAGCTCTGTAAGAAAGCAAAAACTCAATTTTTTTCATTTTATCTCATGAACCACACAAAGCAAAAGGCTCTTATAATTTTGAAAGATTTTTAGGCCTTGTGTAAACCAAGACCTGCTTTTGTAAATAAATGGAAAACCCATGTACAAAAAGTATCAGATATTTCTGGAGTTTAGCACAACAAACTGGCCACTGATGCTTCTTTTTAATGTCTCTCACTTGAGTCAAACAAGACATTCCCATTTTCTTGAGTTTTGTAAAGATATGAAATACGACTGTACATTTGACATGGACAATAAATACATATGGTTATTCATAGTTAAATAATGAATTATGCGCTGAAATGAACAAAATATTAATAATGAAAGATGCCAATTTGATAACTCCAGCAACTTAGATGTTGTCATCTAAACCATTTTTTTCACTTAAGCTATGTTTCTACATTTGTATTCAACCTAAATATTATGTGGTTAAGTTACTTCCTACTACTTGTGTTGATAAAGGATTTTATGTACATCTGTATCTGCCAGGAATCCGGGACAAGGGACTCAGCCCCGCCCATAACCAACTCCTTCTTAACTAGAAAAAAATCTGAAAAAGAGTTGTACGTCCAGTACTTTTCTTATCAATAAATCTATAATTCTTGATTGGTGGATGAGTTCAAACAGAAAAGAATCACTGCTTAACAAAGAGAATTGAGTCTTTCCATAGTGTGTTCTTTTAAACACCGAGCTGAGATATGCAGCTCTGTGGAAGATGCACACAATTACTTCAGAGGCGGGGTGCTTTATTTACATATGCAATATGCATAAGCAAGGTTACTGTGAGGGTGAAATAACCGCGAGATAGAAGAAGACAGAAGGAGGGGTTTGGTATGAGTGCGAGATCTGTGTGTGTGTGTACGTGTTTGTGTGTGTGTAGGGGGGGGGGGAGAATGGGTGTGTGGGGTGGGGGTGGGGGGCAGAAAATTGGTGTTATCAATATTTAACCAACCCTTCCAGCATATTTATGGCAGACAATAGAGCAGACCTGCAACTGTCTCATGTGAGCGGAAGTGTATTTATTACAGACTGAAATAGAGGCTGTAAATAGGATGTTCATTGATATATCCCCACCACACATGCATGGAATCGGTGAAGAGTCCCCCACTTGGTGCAACACAAGTTGATTGTTGTCTATCTTACCAAAATAAACTATTAGCATATCTGCTAATTGCACGTCACAACCCCTGAGTGCATCACAAATATTCATTAGGGAGATATTTCTACATGTGGCAAGCAGATGTATGCAATTCCATCAGTTTGGGGTGAAAAAAAAGAACCAAAAAAGCTATGAAAGAGGGAGAAGAAATAAAGTGTCTGGAGCTTTTTTTTCACAGACCCATGGCCTCTCAGAAAATGTTTCCATGTGTTGTGTCTGAGCACACTGAGAGCAAAGAAGGAAAACATTCTCTCCTCCAAACCACATGCAACAGATTCTTTCTGAAGCCAAATAAATCAACCCTGTGTTTCAGATCATGTGACACTTTTTGTGCTTTGTTATTCCCAACATATCCTGTTTCAACCCCCCCCCATCCCCCGACCTCCACCATCCACCCACCCACCCACCCATCCAACACACTCTCACATGCACAAACACTGCTCACACACACACACACACACATACACACACATGCACATTCAGAGTTTCCATTTCCTGTGCGTAAGATCACCTGTACAGACAGAATGGCGGGCTTCAATGCAACATGCTCAGGCAGGAAAACAGGAAAGGGAGTTCAAGGGTGTCCAACATGAAATACTCACAGAGTTAGGGGAAACCCAGAGCTCATGGCAGCACTCCAGTTTCTGAAGACAGTAAGTAAAGTTTCACTAGTGCACTTTTTGTTTTTGCTTTAGCAGTGCCACCATGCGCTCTACTTTTGCTTGTGCCAAAAAATGTTCTAGAAGTGTTAAAAATCTGTCCGTCTGTCTGTTCAGGGACATTTCAGTACAAGTCTATGGGGTCATGAAGCATACACACAGTAAAGTATGCTTTTGGAACAAATGCTTTGCCTTTTTAGAAGAATAGTTCAACATTTTGGGAAATTTTTTTTGGTGTCTTGTGACAGTTAGATAAGACAATCTATACATTTCTAATGTCTGCATGATAAATACATTGCTGTACCCAAAAGATGGTTAACTTAGCATAAAGACAAGAAACAGAAACGTACTTCCATTAGTACACTTACATGCAGTATGCGGTGTACACTATGTACTGACTGTGTAGTGCATTCATTCTGACAGTGTGTCAGATTGTAGTGTCTCAAATTGAATACTACTGTTGTGCGCTTACTGGAAAGGACGATCGCGACCTTTGACCGCGTCTTCTTCTTGTTTTTAATGGTGGATGGCAACTGGGCCGAGCATTATTAGCAACATATCACGCCAAAATATCTGCCAGCTTGTTTGATCATGACTTTAATTCAGTTATATTAAAAATGAATAAAAGTTTTCATACGTTGGTGGTCCCTAGCCTTGATGGCGACCAATGAGGGTGAGAAGTGTGCAGTGTTCCACACTCAACTTTCTGACCATTATTGACATAGTTTTAGTTTAGTGTGCTAACATGCTAACCTTTTTTCTAATTATGCCGTGAAATATGTATTTTTTTTAGATCAGAAGATGGATACCATTCTGGTAAATATGAAGCTGAACCCAACAGCAGATTAGCTTAGCATAAAGACTGGAAACAGCTAGCTCTGTTCAAAGGTAGCAAAATGTGGCTACCAGAATCTCTAATATTTGCAAATTAACACATTTTAGTATGTGTGAAAACCAACAGCAATGCACACTCTCATTGCACAAAATGTTGAACTTTTCCTTTAAGCATATTTTCCTGACAATTTTTTTTATATATCCCTTATTCTTTCCATAGGTTTTACTTAACATTTTCTATTGTTACCTTGTAGTTCTTGCTATATGTGTCACTCAGCTCAATCGCCTGGTTCTCTGTGGGGTAACACTGTGTTCCCCTCTGCATTTGACAGCCATCCCTAGCCCATTTACTGTCAAATGGGCTCCACACTCTCTTTGCCTGAGCTCAGATGCAGATTTATGCCAGAGCATTGCCGGTTCTTGCATATTAGATGAAAGCCTTGTTTGCATATACCCGCTCTCTCTCTCCCTCCTCCCCTCCTTCACTCTTCCCCCTTCTTTCTCTCTCTTCCTTTTTTCTGAGGCGTCACTTTAATATGTATGCAAATGGGCTGCGCTCCACGGGCAGATATGTGTAGAGTCCTGTCCTGCAGTCAGGAGGTGTAGGAGAGATTGTGTTTGTATTTATGAGGCATGGGCCCTGCCGCTCTTGGGAGAGAAAACGCTGCGAGTAGTGTGGTGGAGGCTCTGCAGTGCAGGCGGAATGCAGATATGCCAATAACAGAGGTCATGGTTGTCACTAATGATAAGAGGAGACAATTAGACAATAGCATAGCTGTAATGTAACCCCCCCTTACACCCTCTTATACACATACACCCACAAACAAACACACAAGCCCTCGTATCCCTAGTCTGGCATGAAGCAAGCTCACAGACTGAGGAGGAAATGCTTCTTCTGGAATGTTCGATATATTGCAGCAGCTTTTCTCCTCAGCTCTGCTCAACCTCGTTGGAGAGCCCTGGGTGATTGGTGTGGGTAAAAGACCAATCTATTGATCCCGTGCCTCCCTCAGGGGGGTGAGGATCACTGTCAGGGGCTGAGGCAGAGGAGGTCACCTAAGAGAGAGGCCCCCTTAACCCATTTCATCAGTCTGGTGCTTCCCAGACAGGCCTCAAAAGCCTGTGATCAATAAAGTCACAGTAACAGAAGACACAGAAATAAATGAACAATGTAACGGTTCCTACTCTGCAGCTCGTATTATCTTTATCTCGGCATATATTGTTTAAAATTTACTGTTACATGTATGTATCACAAAATCACAGAAACAATCTAGTTTTAAATAAAAGGATTTCATTTCAGATGTGAAAGAAAAAAACTCAATGAAAATAACAATGAATGCCGGGTTTTGTGTTCAAGACATAATAATATCTTGGCTTGGTGCCAATCAGTGATCTAGTAAGGCAGCACACATGCACACACACACACACACACACACACACGCACACAGAACTGTGTGCAAATCAAATGTCTGTTTCCTCTCTTGCTCTCTCTTGCTCTCTCTCTCTCTCTCTCACACACACACACACACACACACACACACACACACACACACACACACACATCCCCTTCCTCCATCATGAATAAACCATACTGTGTCTATGAGTCATATACCACCCCCACATCCCTCTCTAACCCACTCCCCCTATTCGCTGCTGCTAGAGTAAAAACGCTAATTAACGTGATGGCTAGCTCCAGCTCCTGTCAGCAGCTTGTGGGGGCCTCTCAACCAGCCAGGCTCCACTGGTCTCTGGTTTTAGCAGCTCTCTCCCCAGCCTCCATCTCTGGAGAACCGGGGCCCCTCATTCATATTCAGCCCTAGTCACAGGCACCTGGAAACAGCCAGCACCAGCACCACCTCCACCACCATCACACAACCCCCATAGTGTCTATCAACAGCCCCCCAGTTGAGCCCACCTCCTGTCAATGCTGGATCCCCCCACTGCTGGTAAAAGGCACGCACAAAACCCACCCATTTAACCCCCCCAACCACACACACACACACACACACACACACACACACACACACACACACACACACACACACACACACACAC